>CAJVPS010000628.1:0-21627 GCA_910591765.1 Ambispora leptoticha
TTAATTAAATATTTTCTTTAATAATTCTTTATATTTTTATTCATTCTTTTTTATTATTATTTATATTATTATTTATATTATTATTTATTTATTATTAATTATTAAATTATGATTAATTACTCTTTAGAGATGTAAATTAAAATAATAATAAAAATAATTATAAGTTATTAAATTAAAATTATTCATATTATATTTTATCTTATTTACAACTATTAATAAAATAATTTTATAACTTAATAGTAGCAGATATAATTATTATAAATATTACTCTTTAATATTTTATATCTTACATATCATACATATATATTTTATATTAAAGATAACTTCTTAACTATTATAATATAATAATAAATATAATATTATCCAGTTATAACTAGTTATAACTTATAAAATTTTGAAGTTGTAACATATTATAATAGATAATAAATAAGTATTACATACTTATTGCATTATTTTTACTTTATATATACATATTTTAGTTTAAAATTATTAAATTTTAGTAAAAATGAATTCAAAATAATTTGAATAATTTATATAAAATATAATTGAATTAATCAAGATAATTAAAGAAGATGATTTCTTTAGTTTTAAGTTTACATCTTATTTTTTAATTAAAATACCAATCTATTTAAAAGAATCAACTAAAAATATACTTATCTGGATTATACAAGTTAAAACTATATTTTAGATTTAAGAAATTACAGATAAGAAGACTTAAATATAGTATGACATTATTTTTTTGACTGATATAATATTATATTAATATCTTAATAAATATAAGATAATTAATAATATTATATTATTTGAAAATTAACAAGAATTTGTTATAACTCTTAAAAAAGTATTTTAATTATCTTATTATTAATAAAATAACTCTATTTTCTTCATTAAATAGAATTTATATAAGACTATAATATTAAATTTAGAAATATAATTGATTAAGTTATAGATATAAGTGATCTAGATTAAGTTACCTATTTTATAGAAGATTTAAAATCTATTACAAAGATAAAAATTAGTTATTAGATATTAAAAATATTAAAAAAAGCTTGAAAATTAGCTATTCACTATGATATAATAATATATAGTCAAGACAGATCAATAAACTTATCAAGCAAATATAATAATAATAGTTATTATTTTCAGAATTAGTACAAAAATCATTAAAATAATAGCTCTATACTAATAGAACTAAATCAAGTAAAAAGCTATTATAATAATAGAAAAAGTAATAATAATCAAAAAAATAATAAATCAAAAAATATATATTATAATTATAATAAATCAAATCATTTTATTAAGAATTATTATTTAAAATCAAAGATTATAATTATAAATATAAAAGATAAGTTAGAAGAATCTTTATAATTTTATAAAAGAGTAGAATTTATTTATTTAGAAGATAATAAAGAGAAATTATTAAAATTTAATAATCAAGTAAATAACAAATCAGTATAAATTTTGCTAGATAATAATATATTAAGAAACTTTATTAATAAAAAGTTTATACAGAAAAATAAAATTAAATTATAGAAGATTGTATTAATTATAATTAAACTTGCTAATAATAAAAAGATTACTATTATCATTATGGTAAAAATAGATAAGTTAAAGTTAAGTATATATAAAATATATAAGATAAATATACAAGTCTTAAAATTGCAAAAATATAATCTTATTCTAGATAAATCTTGATTATTTTATATTAATTTAACTATAAATTAAAAAAATAATATCATTATTTTTATCTATAGATCAAAGATAATTAAAATTCAAGCTGATAATAAAGTAAAATCAGGATCTAATTATAATTTAATATACTATATATCTCAAGATAGCAAATTATAAACTTATTAGTAGATATAAAACTTTTTACTATATATCTTAATAATATTGAAAATAAAAAAAAAAGCTAAAGAAAAGTTACTTTTATCAGAAGTATTAGAAATTAAAAAGAAATATAAAGACATATTTTCAGAAATTTTACTAAATCAATTACTACTTAAAAAAGCTATAGATCACAAGATTGAACTCATTTCAGAATTTGAATTACTATTCAAATCTATTTATAAACTTTTTTTTATAGAAATAAATAAATTTAAGAAATAATTAGCTGATCTAATTTAAAAAGATTTTATTTATTTAAGTATCATATTTTTTAAAGTATTAATTCTTTTTATATATAAGAAAGAAAATATATTAAGATTATATATAGATATAAAGTCTTAAATAAAATTATAATCAAGAATTACTATTCTTTATCTAGAATTAATAAGCTTATAAATAGGCTTACAGGATTAAAATATTTTTTAAAACTAGATTTATATTCTGAATATTATCAAATTCATATTACAGAAGAAGATTTATATAAAATAGTATTTAAAACTTACTATAGATATTATAAGTTCTTGATTTTTTCTTTTGATTTTACTAATATATCAGTTACTTTCATAATTCTGATGAATAATATATTTTATAATACCTAAATAAATTTATAATTATATATTTGAATAATATTTTTGATTTTTACTATTTAAATAGTATTTAAATTTAAAGTTAAATTATAAAATAAAAAATATATATTTATAAAAAGAAGTAAATATAAAATATAAATAAATTATAAATAATTAATTTAATAAAAATATATATAATTAAATAGAATTAATTATTTTAATTTGTATTTTCAGAAAGTAACTAATTATAATTTAATAAATTATAAATAATATAAATAAGAATAAATAAAATTATAAAAAAAATATTAAAAAAATCTAATAAAAAATATTAATTATCTAAATTAATAATAAGAATATATATAGTAATTATCTATATGATAATATAATAAGTCTAATTAATTAAATATATGAATAATTATTTATATATTTAATATGAAAATAATCTTTAAAGAAAAGTAATATAGAAGCTAATCTATTATATAGATAGTATAAATAAAGATTTAGATTAAAAAAAGATAATTTAATCAAAATTATTATAATAATATTCTTATATAAATAAATTAAAAAATAAAAAATAATTAAAAATCTAATTTTTTTTATTTTAAAAAATAAAAGAGAATTGAAAATAAAAAAAATTTGATTATCTTTTATTTTTAAAAATAAAAAAATAAAAATATAAGAAATTTAATTCTTTTTTATTTTTAAGAAATAAAAAAGAATTAGAAAATAAAAAATCTAATTATCTTTTATTTTTTATTTTTTAAAAATAAAAAAATTTGATTATTTTTAGTTTTTTTATTAAAAAATAAAAGAAATTAAAAATTTAATTCTTTTCTAATTTTTTTTTAATTTTTAAATAAAAGAAAATTGAGAAACAAAAAAATTTAATTTTTTTTAATTTTTAAAATAAAAGAAAAATTAAAAAAGAAAAAATCTGAATTTTTTTCAGTTTTATTTTATTTAAAAATTAAAAGAAAATTAAAAAATTTATATTATTTAAAGAACTATTATAAATAATTTTTTATTAAATTATATTAAATTAATAATTAAAATAAAATATATGATATAATAAATAAATAATTATAATTATATTATTTTAATATTAATATATTTATAGTTACAAAAAATTTTATTATTATAATTTATATTATTTATAAATTTTATTTTAAACTTATAATAATTTTTATTTAATAATTAGAATTAACTTTAAATAGCTTGAATAAAAATTTTATTAATAATTTAATTTTATAAATTGAATTATATTTTTGAACTGGTTCAAAAATCAATCTTATTAAAAATATATATTTGATTTTTTAGAAAATTAGTTTTTATTTTACTTAAGAATTAGATTTAACTATTAATATATAAATATTTTTATTTTTACATAAAAATATGGCTTATAATCTTCAAATTTTTTCTTAAAAAAGTTCTAACTATTTAAAATATAAAAATTTTCTCACTTCATATACAATTAGAATTTTTCTTGAAAAAATATATGCTAAACTATAAATTATAAACCAATCTATTAATAAAATTGAAAATTTAATACAGAGAGAAGTTTTCATATTGTACTATATTTTAATTGGTCTCCTGCTTCTTTTTTGAACTATAATATAAATTTATACATTTTTTACATAAATTACCAGAACATCAAAAAAACATAGTAAAATATAGTATATAAAAGTCTTTATTTTATATCAAATTAATATAATTTCACTTTCACATATTTTTTTAAAGTTTCTGAAAAGTTGCTCTAATCAAAAGTCATCGTAAAATTCTTCTGATTTAAATACAAATTTAATTAGAAAAAAATTTTCGGCGACTTTACAATAGAGCGAAATTTAAAAACATATATGAAGCTATATTACGATCGCATCTCTCTATAAGAACACTTTATATAAAAACAAATTATTTATAAGATCAAGTTTTTCAAAAACATGCTTGCTATAAAATGTATTAAAATTTCCCTCTTTATATGAACATAACTATAAATTTTATAAATCAAATTTTTTGTCTCCCGACCACGTTCTTATAGAGAGGTATGACATAAAAATAAAAACTTATATATAGAGAAAATTTCACATTTTACTATATTTTTGATTTTACAATAAATTAAGGGTGTATATGTTGTATTATATCAATAATTTCGCTTTGTTGATTCAGAACTTAAATATTTTCATTATAAATATTAATTTTTAAAATAAATTTTTAACGATTATCATCCTCCAAAATCCATTTTTGATATCATACAAATATCACAATTGCTCAAGCAATTGTGATTAAGCGCTGTAAGCGATAACGCGCGAAGATATCTCCATTGTTTAATATAATCTCAATCAGTGCCTCAATTGATGATGATTTGTATAATTGCTGGGAAAAAAGTTATGCTAATAAAAAACGCTTTGCTTAGTATTGACAGAAATTTTATGGATGCAAATTTTTTAATCTTTCAATTAACAAATTTTGGATCTTTAATTCATGCTTAAAAATAATTATCTTTTATCGTTTGAATATCGAATGTTCTTATTTTCCAACTTCCTAATTAAAACAATCAAATTGAATTAAAATTTAAAAATGAAATATTACATGTAATTTATGCGTTCATTTTATTGGTATTCTTACGTTTCATATCCGAAACCTTTGCGAAGCCAGTTGCCAACATACTTCGATATCGTAATTTGCAATAGAAAAGCATCTGAAATAGATTAAATTTTGTTTTAAGCGCGAAGGGATCTGGGCAAAATCTTAAATTATCATTGAAATTTAGTTAAATTTCTATAAATTATAACAAACAAAATAAAGAATAAACAAAAGATCTAAGTCACAGAAAGGAATATTTACAGAAGTAATATTTTCATATTCTTTAGATTTCCGAATCAAGTAATGTTCGTTTCATATTCTATTGCAGGTAGATTTGATTTGACGTATACTTTTCTTTCGGTGAACATCTTCAAAATTTACACTACTTTATGATTAGAGAATTTTTATTATCATTCCTTTATCAAAAAGAATGATTTTCACTCAAAAATTAAGCGTAATCATAGCATTGTGTGTGGCTAGATTGAACTATTTGCGAACAAAGGGTTTCTTTGTAGTTCTAAAGGTCTCCTGTGGTGACTTGTACTCAAATCAACCTAAAGATAAGAATTTAAAAGGGGCTTTTCAACTAATATAACTCTGATGGTTTCTGCTAACCAAAAACAGACTTATTCCTTTAACCTGTATAATAATAACAAAGTGATCAAATACACTCTTCACGGTGTATAAAGTTGACTTATTTTCTGCCAACACAATCAAAATCGAAGTATGACTTATTTAGAATGAAGGTCCTTCACAATATCAATCAAAAGGAATAAATAATTAACAAGTAAAGGTTGAGTTTATGTTTTTTATCATTAAATATTTGATTGCTGCTTTAGCATTCCTAGCATCGGAAAGCTCTTTTAAATGTTAATCTCCTCATGTCTTTCTACAACTTATTCCCTTTTGTTACATTCTACGGAATTTTGGCATTGTCAAATTTTTGACAATGTCAATTACAAAAAGAATTGATCAGTTCTAAAATCTTTACATTATCAAAGGTCACAAGGAATTTGGCATTGTCAAATAATAATAATAATAATAATAATAATAATAATAATAATAATAATAATGATGATGATGATGATGATGATGATGATGATGATGATGATTATGATGAAGATTGCACTAAATCTGCAGTACCACTCGATCTTTTATTTTTTGTTTGTATGATACATTTATGTAACATAAATTTATGTGTAATAACGCGACATACATGTATATCGATATCGATAAACTTACAAAAAATGGTGAAACAAAAAGATATGACAAAGATTCTTTAGGTTCTTTATTGATTGTTACAATATTATGAGAGTGCCAAGTTTTTATTCAAGCACGGAATAATCTATAAACCTGCAGAATCAATAAATCTTGCTTTTATTCTAACATGACGAATTCTGCATGCATGTATAAATTCACGAACGCGCCTTAATAGACGGCTGTCGATTAAAATAGAATATTTTAACATGGTTAATGGGTCACAAAGCAATATCTGCGCTCGCTGTATGCGAAGAGATGGAAGAAATTTTGTGCTTAGATGTGTGTTATTTATAATTCATGTAAGGATTGGATATATTTCATATATCATCAACATAGTTTTTGACCTGGGTGACGTTGTACCAAATTGGTGGCGCGACAAGTGTTTCTGACTCTGGAATGCAACGTCATGCGATCAAATGTGGTTACCTGGAAACATGAGATGAAGTCAATCCAAATTGCATCAATAACCAGTCTGCGATACGCACCCGGTTGAGCAAAGATACGACCCAGATCCGATGTTTACAAAGAATAAATTGATTTACGATTTACCTTATCTATTGTATACGTAATGAATAACAAAGGGTTACGTTTGATACGGCAAAATATATCCCCGATAAGAAAAGGTAAAAAAATCCTGGTCTCGTGAATATCCAAAAAGTTTATTAATTTGGTGAACAAGCTATTAACAAAAGATACGGGACATTGCGTCAATTTTACAATGATCGTGTTTGCTCAATAAAATGTAGACTGACTGCACTGACTGTTTTTCCTTTTTTAGGATTTTGGTAGATCGTCAACTCTAAAATAAGACAACAGCAAGTCAACTCAAGCTCAACATTGTTAAGCCATAATTAGGAAACAATGAAAAGAGTATATTACAATCCTTTGTCTTTTTTTTGCAGAAAGAATAAGCATAATTCCTGTATTTTTGGCAACAAAATGATATAAATCACACGACTGAAAAAAAATTGGCGCCTTTTTACGGTATTGCATGGCGCGGGTAACTACATTCATTATTCTCCGATAGCAATATGAAAGTTTTCATTCAGTACGTACGTATACCCTCCGACCGTTATCAACAATAATAATGCACATTTTGGGCAGAAAATAACAAACTCGTTCCAGAGTCAATCCAAGGATAGTAAGAATGAATGTACTGTACATGAGTAACACATTCACCAACGATTTCACCTCATCTTGCTGGTTTCATTGTTTTCTATTTTATTAAAATCAATTTCTAACTAAAAATCAAATGATACTTAACCGGAATTGACCGTGCGAGATAAAAACTACCTGCAGGATGCATTCTGCAAAAGATAGGAAACAGGTTTTGAAAATTATCTTTCATGAGCCGAAAATGTAATTAATTAGGGTGCAGCATCTTCTACAGAAACTACTAATTCGATTGGCCTATTAAATGTCATGTTATATTTCAACGAGATACGGATCTTTTATTATGTGCGCTTAAAAAGATTCCATTGTTGCAACATACATGCAGTTCGCAGATTTCTCTATTCATACATACACGGCAAGCGCTATTTGAACAGAAAAATCAAATTTAAATACTCGTATTTTATGCATGTAATTAATAATCGTCAGATAAGCGTGAGAAAATGATAGTCTGCCTTTTGTATATACGTATTTCCAAACAAAGACCAAAGTAAACGAAATATCTTCTTTCCTATCTAGAATTATTCTAAAACTAAGGGTTTCTATTCTAAAATAGATAATACTCGACATATATTAAATATTTATGCGTTTAGCCAACAATCGCTAGAGTCAAATCCCAATATATGAGGATGCATTATTTTCTAATGCAAAAAAATTTGTTCATCGATAAAATTGGCTGTCAATATATTTACTGGATCTTTGGTTTAGTCGGATGAATATGAATATTTTTAAAGAACTATAGTTCAAATCCTCTATTTTATTTTTATTTTTTTGATTTTTTGTCTTGATATGTGTAGCATAAAATGATCAGTTTCAACCCTTTCTCAAAACTATGCGTTTTGATTTCAGAATTATTTTTTAATTAATGAAAATGATGGACTTGCCGGTGAAATGAAAATAACGATAATATTGTAAACTCTACGCATACACGATACTATGTCATGCAGTGTAATGCAATGCATCAGTATAATATCACCATTTATAGTAATTTTGCGGTATTAAAAATGAAAAAAGACCAAGTTTAGTAATTAATAAGTAATGCAAATTCCAAAAATTTTATTATTACATGTACATGTGCGTATTAATATTTGTGCATTACAGTTTTATTGCGAAAGTACATGTATATGTTAATGTTAAAGATGTATATTTATCGTTATGCATTAGAAATTCATGATTAATTGTGCTTTACTCGCTTCGCGCATCATCATCGAACGTGAAATTTGGGTAATCTCAAAAATGAAACTTAATTTTATGATTTTTTACGCGTGTGCAGAAATAATTTCATATAACTGTTTTTCCACGTGTACATGAAATAATTAGCAGCTAAATCTTGCGTAAGTTGTGAATGACACTCTATTTCGGCTCCTGTTTATAAAACATCAAGTGCAAAAAGCTTGATGTAGGATCACTTTACATTAGAAAAAAAAAATACGTAAGTAAACGGACATTCTATCTAAAAAAGGAAGCTATTTTTCCGGGATATGACATAATTCCGGATCGCTAAAATATGGTAACATTTGTCGACCTGGATTGAAGTAATCGTTGCACATATGCCTACTTATGGTTTAAGAATAAAAGAAGTAATTATTGAAATACATATCACGCCTTTCATTCTATTATCATGCGCCATAGCAATTAAAGAATATGATTGTATAAACTTTTACGTAAGTTTTCATTCATCTATTCACTAAAATAGGCATATTATTGACATTATAAGGTTAGCGGTTTCATTGCACTATTTAGTGTTTTAATCATATTTGGAGAATGTTTATGTTTTAAGTTGGACATGTGCTTTTTGAGGTTGTATAACATTAAAATGTTTAAGTTATTAAAGAATCGGTTATGTTTTTAATTATATAACTGATAACATGTATGCACTTTAAGATTAGAAGATAAAGAGTATTATTGTGTTTGAAAAATAATTCACCAATAAGAACTATCACCATACAATGTTTCAGGATACACTCATTACATAATGAGTTTTTGCATGTATTATTATGAATTTTTTGGGACTAGTTCGAAAAACTTTTATATTTTAAGGTTCGTAATAACAAACTTTGGAAAAATGTGAAATATTTCTATTTTTTGCGCTCAATCATTGAACAGATTAATCATCTAGTCTGTTTTTATTTGATATTAGAAAATCAGGGCTCACCGATATAATAGAAATTACATGTATTATTCAAAGTAACTTGTTTCGTGACATAATCTGTGTTACCCCCAAAATCCTTGAAATCCATTTTACCCTTTTCTAAGCTTTGTTTCTCAAAGCAAGGCAAAATGCGCGCTGTGCAACCTATCTTCTAAAAAAAATATGGTGTAGGGTCCATTTCATGGTATCAGCATGATTATGAAATGTAGCTAAATGGCGTTTGGGGCTTTATAATCAACAAAATCTCTCGTGATAAACCGTGCTTTTCTTTCGGACCCATTGTTTTTCTCCTTTCCTTTTTTTGTATATGCAATTTGTGCTACTCTCTACGAGAATCTTGCTTTCATCGACTATTTTATCTTCTAAGGTTAGGTTCATTGATGCTTTTACTCAGACTCGGGTCTTCCATGAGTTTACTCAGGTCTTTTATACATAGGAGCTTGAACAATAACGGAAAGAAGGGAATACAAATTTGTACAAAAAGCCGTTCTTTCTTATCCATTAACATCTCAGTTGTTAATCAAATTATGGCCTGTTACTTATTGTGTAGATTTAATAGATCAACTAAAATTGATAATTAATTTAAAGGTCATTTAAATAAAATCTTTATGCTCTCTGATTATTGCGTTGATTTATTAGATCACTAACCATGTTATTGTTATTAATTAGAATTGATAATTAATTTAAATCATGATATGGGTCATTTAAATAAAATCTCAGATTAATCTCACTTATGATTTGTTTGTGTATTTTTTTACTGAACCTCTGAATTTAACATACAGTAAATCGATAGTGCTTACAAAATATTTATTTTTACGTATTAAATTATTCCATTTTTGGTAACTATCGTCATTTTCAATGCATGTATGTAGTATAAAACGGTTTTTACCATCTGTAAAATATGATAACGAATATTTTTGTTAGAATCCACGTACAATGACCTTTCATACATTGCACAAATTATTGAAATTTCGTGCTAAACTGTTTAATATCAATTCTTGCTTGTAATTGATATTTTTAATAAAAAAAGAAATTAATTTAATTTATTTGTTTTTGAGATGTTTGCATGACAAGGAAATTTGTATACAGTATACATATGTACAGATATCAGATATCAGATATCAAACTCAATATAAATAAACAAACTTAGTCTTAAGTTTTACCCAATATGTCAGGACAAGTGTTGTACTAAAATACAAAATATTTACATTAGTAGTCGTATATATCATTTTCACAAGAAACAAACATAAACAATCGGGTCTTTGTTCTTGTTGCAATGTACATGTAATAATTTACGGCTTGTTTATTGTTATTATCTATCTATTGATTAATTAATTAATTAATTAGTTTAGTTTAAATCCTATTAATTGTAACACGTATCATTAAAATTGAATTAGCTTAAAAGTAAATTTCTATTGTATCAAGATTGTTCCAAGAGCAAAAACACGCACAGTATCTATATACGTATGTGTTTGTATGACTAATGTATTTGTTTTTTTTGCAAAATTCTTTTAAGCATAGCTCTTTTATTGTTTGTTATGTGCTTTCTTATCACTATACATATACATCATTAATTATACTTATTTAAGATAGCTAGTTATACTCAGGCAGGCTATCAAATTAACTAATATAAATATTGAATGATTATCAATTTCTTTGACTTCTTTTCCATCTTTTGTTTATTTCTGAAAGGAACTTCCATGTTAAATGGAGAGATGCAAATGCAGTCGTTTGAAAGCTTCAAGATAATAACACCTTGATTGGGAACATAATAAAACTTTATTTTCTGATAATTCTCATGCGTGTCGAAAATCTTTCATACATATATTAGCAAAATACATTTCAAAATTTGTACTTTTGATTTTGTTAATAAATCCCAATTTCGCATTATCACAGTGCATATGAAACACTAATTACATGGGATCTTTGATATGTGTGTTTCGAGTTTTTTGAGAGACACCGTGTTCAATTACTGTCATCATTATATATGTATATATCTTTCTTTTTTTCTATCTCTCTTTGTGAATGGTCTTACAAATCTGTATTTTTTTTCATACTGTACATACCTATATTGATAAGTATATATCGATACTGTACTCAAACATGATCACATACGGAAACTTAATTGTATTACGTGAATAAAATATTAAGCCCAAACCTTAAATTCACTATCATTCAATGGAAAATTATTACGTTTAATAGTAAAGCTGGTACTTGACAACGACGACATTCCATTATTATTCCTATTCTTATTATTGCTGAAACTGAATTTTTTATGCACATGCTTATGCTTATGCATATCGATATGCTTTTGTTCCGATTGCAATTAGCCAATATAATACGAGCAGACGGATAAGATTATTACAATAGCAAGACACAGCCCCAAATCTCAAAAACACGTGATGACTATAGAAATTATCCAGATTAAAGTCAGCATGCATTATTTATCGGCGATATTTTGAAAATTCTATTTGCATTATTCAATAAAAAACTTATTATTTAGTGCGCTTAAAAATATACAAAATACTAATTCACTCTATTC
This sequence comes from Ambispora leptoticha, assembly GCA_910591765.1. Classification (NCBI taxonomy): domain Eukaryota; kingdom Fungi; phylum Glomeromycota; class Glomeromycetes; order Archaeosporales; family Ambisporaceae; genus Ambispora; species Ambispora leptoticha. The sequence goes on from CAJVPS010000628.1 coordinate 12,158, forward strand.
TGCTAGAATAATTATTAAGTCATTATGTAATTTTTGATAAAATTCGTTAAGAAAGAGGGTTAATAGTAATTGACAGCTTTATGACTTTATGAACATCTGCTGCTACTTTCCATACCATAGGCGTTGATTTATCAAAAGCCCAATGATTTAATGAAATTAATTCTTGGTTGCACCTGCAATCTTTCATTTCTCCATTTAGTAATATCCTTCATCAATATGCAGCGACAACATTATTATTTACAAACTGAGGCTTTTTTAACCTGCATGATATTCAAGAAAAATACAAGTCTTATATTACATAACTGAATCATTATATATTAATACAGTAGACATAAACTAATATTAATTGCAAAGATATTTAACTTATTGAAGTTTAATGTTTATACTCATACAATAGAGGATAATCCATACCAAAAACTATTTATCAAAGAAAAATCTTTTGAAACGTAGATTCCATCAGCTGAAATCTGCATTTACTCCTGATAAGATAATCATACATGTATCATCACTTCAGACATTTATCGTTATGTGAAGTTTACATACTTTAAAGTCTTTCATTTCTGACACTAGTTATTAATAAACTTGTAAAAATTCTAATCACTGAAGCAAATTTTTTTGATAATAAATAATAGAGACCAAAGATGAATACTGACTCTCGATATATCGGAGACTAATTAGCCTCGATATACGGATAAAGGTTCAAACAGCCGTAATAAATCTCGCTCAATATAACAATTTACTAATAAACCTAATACAAACACATACGAAAACAATAATTGTATCAGACAAAGTACATTTTTGATTGTTACTGTAGGCGTAATAATACTTATTGCATGGCGCTAATTTAATAAAATAGATTTTATAATAGCAGACCGTGCATGTATTGATAATTTGAAAGAGTTATAACAAATAAATAAAACTGATACATACAAATACATATCAAGCAGTTTAATAAAAAAAAAACTTTAATACAAAAATTGCGTAGGCAAATCCGGAAAATTATTGCATTAGCAACACAGCAACAAACAAATATCAATAATTTTCTATTGTGTTTTTAAAGTTATAGTGACTTAATGAATCAATATATAAATACTTTGTACGATTAATAATATATAATTTAAATAATATATAAAATGCACTATTTAAATGTTATTTAATAATTATGTAGATTTACAAAAAAATCCATTACACGTATCTTTTTAGAATAACTAATACAAAAAATTATCTAAATAAAGCTCTCTCAAGAATTAATAAATAATTTATTGGGAATGTAATCTTTTTATAATTTGAAGCGTTTCTTTCAAATTTCCGTAATTCAACTTTATAAAAATGATTATTTAACGATTTTTTTTTATTAAAAATACTTAACGAAAATCTAATTTTAGGAAATAAAAAAATATAATATTTTCATACTTTATAAGATAACAGAAGATATTAGGATGAAAGATGAATATTATTAAAAGGCTATTCGAAATATAATAATCTACCCGGGTAGATTTTTCAAATTACGCTTATCAATTATAAAATTATCTTTTTTATATTCATATTGATGCTACATAAATTTTAAGTATTTATTATAAAATTTAATATAGTCATAATATTATAATTTCTTAAATTCTGCTATAATTATACCTTTTAAGAATCAAATATCTTTTTATAATAACATTTATTATAAAATTTTTGCTATAATTATGTATTTACAAAAAAATTATCATTAATAAGTATAAACACGAACATATAAATAAATATAAATGATTTTATTTTAAATTTATTAAAAATAATATCATATATGTAAATATTAAAATCTTTAAAAAAGATATACAAAAAAGATATATTTTATAAAAATAAATAATCATTGGTTTGTGTTTCATTATAAATATAAATTTACTTTATTCAAATTTGAAATGTTTTATTAAATATTAATAATTCAAAAGAAAAATTTTTTATATCTCTTATTAATTTGAAATTATAATTACAATTTACAGTCGTATCTCTTATAAGAACACTCTATATAAGATTTCTGGCTCAGCTGTGTTCTTTTAAAAATGGCATATTTTATAATAATCAATCTCATATAGAAAATTTAGAAGACTGGAATAATCATTTTGCATTAAGATTCAACTTTTATGTGATTTAAACTAATGTTTAAACCAAATGTTAAAATTATAATCCAGGAAGTAGAGCTGCTCGGCATAGATGTCATGGCTCAAGGCGTCTCGCATCAACTCAACAAGGTCTTCAGTTCCGTGTTATCAGAAAATATACTTAAATGTGGCCAGTACTTTTTCATAAAAAATTTGGTTACGCATTTATTTTTTTGCCTCGCTCTAAATCAAAACCCATCAGCATAAAATTCTGGCTGAATTATCATCATATGTTTCATTCAAAAAATCATTGGAAAGTAGGACCAAGCGAAGTTAATTCCACGGAAGATATTCCAAAAATAACCCTATTCATAAAATCCGAATTTTCTTGTCTGCCAATATTGAATCTACACTTCAAGATTGTGCAATAATTGAGCGTGATAAATATTCTAATTTACATTCATGCTCGTAACAACGAGCCGCATAGAAAGAAACTGAGTTCATGAGTTCACGCCATGACCAGATTGTAGTATAAGTTCCGCAGCCATCTTCATCAAAATTGGTTCGAAGGTTGATAGGATACTGTAAATAATGAAACGAAATGCTATAAATCAAAAAAATCAAGTACAATAAGAAACACAAAACAATAAAGGGCAACATCGCATGCATAATAAATAAATAAATAAATAAATATAATATAATATTAATCTAAAAAAAATTTTTATATATATTTATTATAAAATTTTTTTTATATATATATATTTTGATATATATATATATTTTGATATACAACAAATATAATAAAATTCGCTACAAAAAAAATTTGCTATATAAATAAAACAAATCCCCCATTCCCAAAAAAATTCAGTTTTAAACAGTCATTAACTTATCTCTCAATATACGCTATCAATATCACGTGAATTTTCATTTTTCCTCTCTTTTCTTCATTATTTTCTCTAACCAAATGGATTGTAACTGGTGTATTTGCGGATGTGGTAAACAGGTGTTTGACAATGACTCGCTCTATTGTTCATTGGAATGTCAATCAACAGATACAACGCCAACATCACCAACTCTCAATATCAACTATCGATTTTCGCTCGCAATGACAACAACGGTATTTCCTGAGGAGGAATATCAGTATTCAAAATATAATCATAACATTAATGAGAATAATAATATGAAAATGATCTCACCTCCTTCGTCAGCGGCGTCCTCGTATTCCTCTAATTTATCTTCGTCACTTTCAAGTATATGTACAATCGATCGCCAATATGAATTGCATCAACGTCATCAGCAACTCTTGTCAAGACGGTATGATGATTTCTATGATATCAAGATCACAACCACCACTACCACCGATTTCGATACTGAAGATGATTGTTATTCCAACAGTTACTATTCTACCAGTGCTCCTATCGAAATCCCGGGATCGGATTGCTCTACTGGAAATGAACAAGCTTTGGAGATTAATAAAGGGACGTTCGGCGAAAATTCTCATCTTTTCAATTGATCACTTCATTAATGCTTATGAGGAACTTAAAGAGAATTAATTCTAAGCAACCACCAGATTATAACTATCACTATAACAAGACATATATTTTTTTTAAGATAATATTGGATAAGATTTTTTAACCTAAGCAAGCATCCCATGAACACACACTAATACGTATAATAATAACTATTCATAAGTAACCGATAACCTGACAAACTGAGAAATTCAACCCTTCTTATATATAAAACAAAAAAAGTCTGCTAATTCTTGTAATTATGTAATTCTCTTTTCCTAAATAATCACCTCTCTTAAACCTTAAATTTTCATCAACTCCAATTTTTGTAATATAAATACTTCGAACATAACATCCGGACCTTTTCACTCTTTTGTAATATAATAGATACCTCTCTGTAAAATATCTGTTCACATATATATTCTTCCCTTGTGAACATTATTTTTCGAAAAAAATGACGACGACGACTAATTACAACATTTTCTTTCTCTTCTTTAAATTTATTTCTTTCTCCTCCTTTTTTTTTTTTTTAATATAAATGATAAAAATGAAGACTAAAAAAAAGTTTGAAAAAACAATTAATGGTCTATAAACATGCTACACACACATATACAGCTAATAGAAAATAGCGATGGTCTATTAACGATAGTTAGCATACACACACATTCATACGACAGACACATGCTCGTGTTTTGCCAAGTCACGATTATGGTTTCTTGTTGTTAGTATGTGTGCGTCTTTCGTTAATGGAGCAATCAAAAAAAACTTAAACCCCTTTCTTATAATATCATACATTTACATTTATACATCGTACATTCATTAGGAAAAAATTGGATATTATTATTATTTTCCTGCCAAGTTTTTAATAATAGTATTTCATTTTATTCATATATATATATATATATATACACGTACATTAATACACACACGAGCACATTAGAGTTTTAAATGATTTAAAATAAATTAAGTCTTTTGACTGACTATTGACTGATTGAATCTAAACTTTTTAATTGAATGTGCGCGAATTTACATATAACTGTTAACTGTCAAATATTGTTACAACAAATTAAAATTGCACGCCTAAATCTTTTTAAAGGTCTTCTTTCCCCCAAATATGTCTACATAATCCGGCCTCCCTTCGTTGGTTTTTCTTCGCTCTTTTTTCTTTTTGCCACCTTTATTATCATCTACATCCATCTGATCTTGTTTCACGCTGTCATCGTGATTATTCTTTGTCGTGATTTTATCCTGGGACTTTACTTCCGATCCTTTTAGAATAGACTTTAAAAGTTCGTCCCGATGCGTCTTTATTGAATTGGCTTTGATTTTGGATGATGAAGATGAAGTAAAAGTGGACTTTTTTGACGATGTTTTTTTGAATTTCGTGGTGATAGCGATAGATGATGATTTAGGCAAGGATGAAGATGAACCTAGTGCTTCTGCAGTAAGTGATTGGATCTTTCGTTCTTTTCGAGTCTTTAATTAAAAATAAAGTTCGATTTATTCCCATAAAACAGAAGTAAATTCAGAGATATATTTATTTTACCTGACGTTTATAAAATTTTGCTGATTTTCCCATATTTTGTAATAAATGATTACCCTGTCAGCGAAAAAAACAATAGATCGGCGAAATATTATCAAAAAATGCATTTCATTTTATTTAGGATTGGGCGCTGCTTCTGGGTCATGCACATTAGCCAAATAATCATTGAATAGTTTATGAATAGTTGAAGACTAGGTGCATTGTTGCAGTTTTTTTGAAACACATGCACTACATGTAAATCCATTGATGCATCCACGCATACATCAATAGAAGAAGACACTAAGCTCGCTTTTCCCTATATAAAATCGTGAAGTATCCAAAAAAAGGAATGTGGAGCCATAACGATAAATGTTCCGATTCTTTTTCGATCATATTGATTTAATTCTCCGCTCCGAAATGTTATTATCTGTATTGCTATTCATATTTTTCCTGGTGTTTTTTAACGCTATAGATCACGTCAGACAAATATTTTTGTTTCACTTGCGTTCCTCGCTTTATGCTATTTCCTATTAACGTTAAGACGTACCCTGATTTCTTGTAAACTGTTCGATGCTGATCTTAATATTGTGCTAAATCGACAATAACGATAATAATATCATTTTCTGTGTATCTTACGATACTTACGTGGGAAAATGCATTAATTTGCATTGTGAGGTGGAAATTGAATTTATGTCAGATAGCTTAAAATTTATCTTTGAACTTATTATAGAAAACAAAGAAAAAAATTTTTTTTTCTCAGAATTTTGATAGAATATTACCCGGATCCTACACTTTTTTTTATATTCATTTGCATGGTTTGGTCTGTGTGTGCTTGTGTTTATGAGTTGTATTTTCTAGACTGACGATAAAAACAAGTTTAACTTGAAAAGTGTAAAGAAACCTTAGCCGTTTTTAATCGATCAGCTCACTTTTTTGATCTGCTCACTCAAAAGTCTAGTAGTTATTTAGTTAACACAAGACAAAATCGTTCTTTCACATGTAAGGTTAAAAAATTTTGAATCATTAATTATTTTCACGTGCTGCGGCAATAGAACAATGTCATTTAAAAAAAAATTCCTGATCTTCTCAAGTTCTTTATTACATACACATGTGCACATTTTACCCCACAAATGTTCACCGCTAGATTTCAGAGAATCTTTTTATCTCCCATCATGTAAATTAAGGCTTAATTTTTTTTAGCATATGAAAAGAAACTAAGATCTTTATTCAATTCATCCATTTTTATTACGAGATAAAGAAAAAACTCGGTTAAACCGGAATCAATGAATGTATACAATAAGTCGATAGGTAATCAAATATCGAATATCGGGATGATGCACCAAATCTGGATCTATCTTTTATACTAAAAGAGTTAGTCTGATAACTTATCATGGTTGAACTAAGTTTTCCCGCTCGATTTGTAAGTTGCGCAACATAAAGGATTAAAGTTATACAGTATATGATTTATTGCACGTCTTTAGATGTGTCTCAGGTTACGCCGCCGAATATGTTGATTAAAGTAAAGGGCACGTGTGTCACAAGCCAATGAAAATGTGTAAAGTTTTGATCAACCTGACAAAACAAGTGAATGCTTAAATCTAGTAATAAAAAAATTATGGGAAGACAATTTTATACGAATACCGATACATCTAGTTCTAACTCCCTGACCTAATCGAATTTCTCTGTAACCTGACACAACATCACAGACTTTGATGACGCAAGAGATACATGCATGAATTTCAAAAATTCCGAAAATTTAAAACAGAATCAAACATACCCGGTGTTTTTTGTATGTAAAAAACGGTTTTTTTACAGGGTACGACATTTATTTTCTTCCCACCTTCTAACCAATATATAAAATACCCATAGTATGCAACTTTGCTTACGCTATCGCTATTATGATTTCACACCATTGTCTACAAGAAATTGTTGTCAATTACCGTTACGAAAAGACAGCTTATTCAGTAATTTAATTGTTCAATAAAATTTCCTTTTTTTTCATCAATAGTCGTCTTTAATATTGTATGCACATGTTTAAATATTAATTTTTAAAACGCGCGCGCGTCAAATTTATGCTTTTTTATATGCAGTGCAGTTCTCTTTCCAGGAGTGGAAAATGACAACAATAAGACGCACGAAAAATATGCTGATCGGATAAGGTAACTTTTATCGACAAAGAAATATTCATTCCTGCGAGAATCTCTTTAACTCATGCATCGAAAAAAAAAAAGATTGAGTTGATTATCTAAACTGTAATCACATTTCCATAAAGTGATCCTTGGGATTTGCACATATACTGATGATATTGTACATTGACGACATGGCAGGTTCCAACAAACTTTGAAGTATACGGCTGAACGGTCTTTGTTTACATGTACTTCCTTTCGTAAATTGAAGCATACGATGTTTACTTTTTTTTTCGTATGCATTTGTGTTTGCCTACACGTGCATAAATAGGTTTAAATATTGAAAGTACAATTTTAAATTACGTACTGTATCTCAATTAACTTTTTCATGCATTAGTAAGATCAGACGACAATGAAAAAACTCCTTTAGGATATAGGATGAGTAAAACAAATAAAAATGCGGCAGGTTTCATTTTGATGTGTCCTCAAATTTTCCTAGTGTCTTACATATGCCGTCATACATTTCCATGTTGAATGGTTTCTATGGCTTTGAGTTATGCCAGTACCCGTCCCGTCTACTCTTAACGCTTCGCTTCTAAATATCCCGTAATCTCTATATTCATAGTCAACTTTGCTTTATAATAAGACATGTGATCACTGTATTCAAAGTTTCTGCTTACAAAAAACTTTAAATAAAAGAAAATACAATAAATATTGTTAAATCTTTATTGTAATAATATATAGAAATATAAGGATTATTTTTGTAAATTGTATTAAAATCAAAAGCTGTTCTATTTTTCGAAGAAATATTAATTTTAATTGCATCAGTTTTAGATCGCATATTATTTAAAATCTCTTTAATATTCTCTTTAATAAATAAGAATTCTTTATAACATAAGTTAATTACTTTTTACATATGTATTATTGATCTTCGTTTTTTTTGATTCACTGATTTATAATAGTTGTACATGTACTTAGTTTTTATTAAATTTTTGGATTCGGTTTTTTTATAATAACTGATAAATATTATAATTTTAAGATATTATATATAATCGAATATGTATTATATAATCGAAATGTATTTACATAAGAGAATATTTATTATAAACTGGTTCATTGAATAATTATTTTTAAAAACTGAAGGTATATACACCCACCCTTACAATATTACCAGAAGTCTCAAAAATGAATCTGTCACTTTGGAACCCGATGTCACAAAAGCCAGTGATCTCATTTAGATGAAGTACATAAAACCCCAAAGTGAGTTAATAAATTGGAGCACTACATGAGCAAACCTGACCCACAAGATTCGTACTGGTGATTGATCTTATTTAAATAAGATCTCTGGATTTTTGAAATAACGATAATTCGTTTTTTGAGATTTCCATTAATATCGATATTGCTGACGAAATGATCTGCACTTTGAGAACTAGAGTCCCTCGGATATTATAAATCACGTTATAACTTCTTATTATTTTTTGAATCATTTAAATCGATAATAATTCTGCAATTATATCTAAAATGAACATTATAATATACCTTGATTTCTCAATTTGCTCTAACCATAAATTAATATTTATCTTGAACATAAAAAATTAATCGAACTTTATTCACCATGCTAGAATTCACATGTTAATTAATTCGATACTAGAAATTTTTGGGTATTAGATATAATTGTTTTTTGTTCAGTTATTAATGCAACATTTTATTCTCCTTTATAATATAATTTTTTTTGCTTTTTCATTTAGTTCTTCAAATATAATTTTTTGAAATTTGAGAGATTAATAACTTCCCATAACTCAAAAAATTAATGTATATCAAATTACGTAGTACGCACCGAGAAATATTAAAATGTAAATCATACGACAAAAAGTATGCACATGTAAAGCAATGCAGTGCAAGTCGTGAAACAAATTGAAACTTCCACAAAACCAAAAACGGGATCAAAGTCTAGAGCTTTGGCTAAAACCTACATCAATAAAGATAAATATGAACCACAAGCGAAAACCTGGCCATATTACGTTCGATCATTGAATTGATAAATCACCGTTACAGCTGAGCGATTATCAAAAGATCAAAAACGAAGTATAATTTTTGGAAGTATAGCGTTGAAGGTAAAAAAAAAAAAAAAAAACGATCCACTCTGTGAACAATTTCAAGGCTTGAATATCTTTGGTTAATGCTTGCATGTACGTATACTGAAGTTTCTTTGTTTTAACTTGTTATACAT
>CAJVPS010000629.1:0-21624 GCA_910591765.1 Ambispora leptoticha
GTTATAACTTCTTAAAAAAAAATTAAAATAAAAAATGCTCTTACAGAATTATAGCTTTACTAAAGATCTATCAATTTATAAGAGGATTTTTTATTTTAATTATTTGCTTAAAAGTTATAAGATTTTTTATAAGCCAGTTAAAAATGGATATTTTATGCTGTCCTATATTATATAAATAAAGTTTTCTCTTTTAATAATATAATAATATAAAAAAACTTAAAAAAATCAGATTTATAAATATATAGGTAAAAATAGATAACCAAAAATAATTAATAGATAATTTATAAAAAGATTAAAATAATATATTTATAGAAATATCTCTCTCTTGACAAGAAATTTGATTATAAAGATATTAAAAATGGATATACAAGTATCATATCAAACTATTAGAAGATATTTAAATAATCTTAAATATTTAAAAAGTCAGTTACAAGCTAACAGTTATACTTATTAAAGTATATAAGAAAAAATAGATTTTGTAAATATAAGTTTATTTTAATAATAATTAAAATTGAACTTTTTTTACTAATGAGATATTATTTGAATTCTATTGAAATATTATAAAATAATAATATAAGAGAAAATAACTAATTTATTATATATCTAAAAGCCAAATAAAAATTCTTGCATGAAAAAATTTTTATATTAAGAAAAAAATAAGTTTATTCTATTTTAAACAGATCATAGATATGAAATTTTACATTAAAATTTTAAATAAATATTTATCAAAAATGAGAAGAATATTTGTGAATTAATAATATTTTAATAGAATAATAATTTCAAGCATATAAGTTACTTGATAAAATTCTTTCTTTTAGAAAATATATCTGAAGTTATAGACTGGCTATTAAATAGTTCAGATTTAAATCTAATAGGAGAAATATAGAAAAAAGAATATTAAAAAATATTAATAAATTAGAATAGTAAGCTAATTATAAAAAATAATAAAGAATATATTTTATATTAATTTTATTTAAATAAATTTATCTATTTTTAAATATCAAATAAAAAAAATTTTATATAGTTTAATATAATAATTATAATATAGTAATAAATAAAAAATTCTAATTTTTTTTGAATTAAACTGTATATATTAAAGATAATCAAAACTTTTATATATAAGAAAGTTTTATAAGAATCTTATAAAATTAAATAAAATATATTTGATTTATTTTAAGTAAAAAGTATTCATTACTTATATTTTTCAGGCAAGAAAAATATATACTTAATCAAAATATAATCTATTATGATAAAAAAGATAATTAAAAGTAAAATATTAAAATAAAAAATACAAAAATAATTATAAGATAAGCATAATTCAAGTATTTTTGAGAATAAAGAAATTATTATTATTTAAATACATTTATTTCATATTTAAGAGTAAAGATATTTATATATTTTTAAAATTATATAAATTTTATATAAATTTCTACTTATAATTTATTTGTTACTTTAATATATAATTATAAGTTCTAAAATAAAAGAACTATAAATAAATAAATAAAATAAAAAAATAAGATACATATAGTAAATTAAAGATAATATAAATAATAAAATTAAAATAAAAAGATAAGATAAATATTTTATAAAAAAAAATAACAAAAAGAAATAAATTTTATTTATTTCTAAATTATTTCTAAAATATTACTAAATTATTAATGAATTATTTATAAACTATTATTAACTTTTAAATTAATTATACATTTATAATTCTAAAGTATTAATAAAATATTACAAAATCATTACTGAACTATAACTAAATTCATAATTAATACACCAATTAAATTATTCAAACTTACATATTTTTCAAAAATTGATTGATTAACCAAAAATTTAAAGTTTGAAAAATTATGAAATTAAAGAAATTTATATTATTATAATAATAATATTGCTAATTTTGCTATGATAATTTTGCTAACTTTGCTATAATAATTTTATTATAATCATTATGCTTGCAAAATCATCTATAAATATCTGTGAATAATATTATTTATAGCTAATAAGATATAAGTAATTAATTATCTAATTATATTATAATATAAAGCAATTAATAATAAATAATTAATCAATATTCTACTAAAAGTTTATATCACAACAGGATTCTCTTTATTAGCATTTTGCTTCACAAAATTTAGAACTGAATACCAAGTTTCTACAAGACTTAACAATTCTTCAAAGTTATCATTCATTATTTTTCCTAATTTTGTTAATGATAGCTTTCTCAAACTTAGAATTGTTTGTTCTGAAATATGTTGAAATAATTTACTAGCTCTACTGGTAATTTTTCAATGTCAGGATGATATATTTCCAATCATTACTTGAGAGAGTTTGTTGTAGAGAAATAATTTCTCTCTTATTGAATCTGTAGTTGTTATGATATCTACTATATCTTGATCTGTCCAGGAGACATTTTAGCTATAATCTTTATCATCAATGCAGGATGTCTGATGAGATACCAGGATGATATTTATAATACGATACCAGTGACAGACTGAATAAAATATGAAAAGTATTTTGAATAGTATCTTAAACTATTAAAATTATTAAAAGAAGAAAAGGAAAGAGTAAAAGTAATATAAATATTGAATTTTTGTATTCATATTATTCATATTTATATAATTTGGGTGTTCAAATACATAAGGGAAAGTTTGATTTTTGATTTGAATCTTTATATATGATTTTCGTTGATAAGCAATTATTGCAACGGTATTACTAAGCAAAAAATTGAAGCGGTTTAGAATGTCTCAAACTTACATTAAGAACAAGTTGAAAAAAGCAAAAGACGCCATTCAGGCAAAGAACTACGAAGAGACAGTTAACTGTTGCGAAAATGTTATTAGTTACGAGCCGGAAAACTATAACGCGTAAGTTGTTGTTTCTTATGGTATTTTGTTAGTTTGAGTCAACAATAAATTTTTTTTTTTGAAATTTCAAAAACAAAATAGACATGTTTTTCTCGGAGTCGCTTATTTGAATCTTAATAGACTTGAAGAGAGCGAGCGAAGTTACCGAAAAGCTATTGAAATCGATACCGCGAAACCTCTTGCCTGGGAGGTATGTCTTCCCACTGGTTAGTTCGTGCATATAGTTACCATCAAGGCCCATTTTGTTATCAAAGAATAAAATAAACTAGTAAGTTTTGGTTAGCATATGAAAGATGACAATTGATTTTTGGTATAATGATTTAGAAAGAATTTGTTTGATTTTTACGATTTTTTTGTTGATTGTATTATTACATTCAATTAAGGTCCCATAATCGAACTGTGTGATTTTTTTTTGCAAAATCTAAGTAATGGTTTTTGTTTCGATATATTCGATATAGGGACTTGAAAAGTTTTATGAGAAACAAAAAAATTGGGAGAAATATGAAGAGACATTGGATCTGGTTTTACAAAGACGTATTGAAAGGTGATTGATCATAAATATTTTATAAAGCGAATAGATTTCCATAGACAATTCACGAGTTTTCTTTTCAATATTTTTTTTAGTCGAGATGAGAAAGTACTCGAAACAATAAACAAATTAATTGATTTGCACAAAACAAAAAAAATAAACATACGAAAGGTTAAATCAAAAATTTTTAATGTGTGAACTACTTTTATTTAAAATTATAACATCTTTCTTATATTTTACGTTTTTATCAATTAGCTCGTCGCTGTTCTCAAAAACTTTCTACCACAAAGCAAATCCTATGACCTAATCAAAAATTTAGATGGTGTTCCAACTCCAATACAAACCTTGTGTGAAATTGCCAAATTGCTTGAGCACGAGGAAACTGAATCCCTAAGACGAGAAGTCGAGACGCGTCGACAGCGGTTGCATGCTGGCCCATTGGCTACTATTAAGGCACAAGTGCAAACTGAAATTTATTCGAATTCAGAAGTATTATTAATATTCCAAATTTCTCGATTTACTTATATTCAAGATGTTTTGATAGTTCTGAGAATTTAAAATTACCTTTTTTTTTTTTAGTTGGAAGAGATTTATGAGAATTTGATAGAGGCAATGAAATCGAGTTCAGAAGAATCTGGTGTTGATTTAAAGGAGTTATCGATAAAGTTTCTTACGCATTTACATAAGAAACTTGCGGCTGTTCCTCAAGATAGGAAAAAACAGGTTAATATCCCTTATCAATACAATATTTGACGGTGATTATTATATATCTTTATATGAATACAAATTTGTTGATTCCAGTTAAACGAAAAACTTCATGGTATGGCATGCCATTTAGTTGACCAAAAATATGAATTCGCTTTATCTTACGAAATATTAATTGAAAGTACAAATGCTGGGTCCCTAGGTATTATTATACGGGAATATATAATGACTTGCACGAATCTCAATTTGCTAAATGTTAATTTTCCATTATTATTGTAGACGATTACGACATAACTCTACTACGTCAATATGTGGAACTGTTTCCTGATACTGCGCTATCAAAAAGCATCCAAGGATATTTGCGGTATAAGGATGGCGATTCTATAGATGAAATAACTGAGCTTTTTAATGTAAAATTAATTATATTGTTATCCTATTTCAATTAAACATAAAATCGAAGTTTTATTGACATAAAATTGTTAGGATGATCTTGAGAATGATTTGCAATTCTTATTTACCTATCACGCGTTAAGCTGGATGCATCACGATTCAAAAGATTATGAGAATGCTCTTGAATACGCGTTATCAGGATGTGAGTTGGCGACACAAAAGTCTCAAGAAATGTGTCTGGCTCTAGATCGGTTTGTGGATTGAAATTTCGATTATTTCACAAAATTTTTTAAAAAAAATTAAGTATCGAATTTTTTGGTAGGTATGAACGTTCTTTAGAACTTATCATCGCTGATTGTTATCTCCATATTGGCGGAAAATACTACACAGACGCGTCGCGATATTATCAGAAAATATTGGAACAAGAGCCGGATAATTTGTTGGCGCTTGTGGTATTTAATTAATTGAGCAGTACAAATCTATTGATTAATTTAAAATGAAATGGCGTTTTTTTAAAATAAAAAGGGTTATGGAATGGTACTTTCTGCCCAAAAACAATACAATAAAGCAATGGAAATACTTGAAAGAGCGCAACAACTCGATCCAAACAACCTTTTGATTCAGAATGAAATCGGATGGGTTCATTTCCTATTTGGAGATTTTGAAGAGGCTAAAAGGATTTGTTTGGCAGTTATTGAACTCTGTGATAACAATCCACTATACTTTTATAGATTAGGGCGAATTTATTGGGCAATGGATGGTCAGTTATTTCAAAAAACTTTTTTATTTTTCCCTGAAGAATTTTGCTAATCTGTGAACTATTACAGGCGAATATAGAATTAACAAAGAATACGCGTACGCTAAATTATACCGCACTATCGAAATTGACACCAATTTTGCCGGAGCTTTTACATATCTTGGACATTATTACTGTCTTGTTGGAGACAATGTTCGTGCCAAAAGATGCTATATGAAAGCTTTTTCACTGGACTCTAGTGATGAAGAAGCTGCCTTGCATTTGAGTCAGTATTATCATTCTGAGGATAATAATGAATTGGCGGAAACTGTGTATCGTACAATCATCCAATCAAATCCGAAAGCTGGTTGGGCTTGGAAACGATTGGGATTTCTTGAATTGGTAATAAATTTTTTTTAGACACTCATAATACCCTAACCATTAATCATTTATTTGTCGATTCAAAAATCAAGGCCAATAAAAATTATACAGATGCAATTACAGCTTTCCAAACGGCTTTGCGAACCAACTCTAAGGATATCCAATGTTTGGAAGGTTTAGCAGAATCATACCGCAATGAAGGAAAATACATCGCTTCTCTCAAAGTATTTACAAGAGCAGCTGAAATCGACCCCTCCTCAATTTTCGCAAACTATCAAATTGCCGCAATAAAACAAAAATTAGGGTTCTTCACCGAAGCAATAGAATACTACAAAATCACAATAGAGAAAGCCAAAGAAAAAGCTGAGCCAGATCATTTCCCATCGCTGAAAAGTTCTGGTGATAGCTATCTGGCACTTGTAAAAGAGTATTTTCAAATGGGTTCTTATGGTCGTGCTGCCGATTCGATAGCTGATGGATTGAAAGTGTTGTTGCGTGCTATTCAGATGCATCCGGAGATGCAGTGTTTGTGGAAGCTAGTTGGCGATCTGTGCATGGAAGTTCGTTTTATACCAAATTATTTGCATCTAATTCCTTTGAGTACTTTACGGAGTGTTATTGAGAATCTGGATCCGTCTGATATCAATAAAAAGCTAGGATTTCCCAGCGAAATTGATGATAGTGCAATTAGAAGCATTACAGAAGAGGATGATTCTATCATTGACGTGTATTCCGCAATTTTAACTTGTTCATGTATATCTTACAAATATGCTATCATATTGAGTGGCAATGATTCCGACATTGCGCCTTCATATTGGTATGATCTGGCCGTAGTATATCATAGATTATATGAACATGAGCGTATTCAAGCTGCAGAAACATCTCTGTCCTATCTGCGTATTGCTATTCGTTGTATCAAAATTGCACTAAGATTAGAACCTGCAAATCCCTCATTTTGGAATACTTTGGGCGTAATTACTTTGACTACAAATGCTAAAATAAGTCAGCATGCATTCATAAAGGCAATCGAGTATTCACAAAAGGTGTAGTATCGCATTTTATTATTACATAATAAAGTCCGTTTTAACGAAGGTCCGGTTGAACAAAGATCCCATAAATTGAAAGGCTTCTAAATCTGATGAATAAAACGGCCAGTTTAGAAGTATCATAATTAATTTGCTTAATGAAATATAACGAAGTTTACTTTTTGGAAAGGTGCACTTCGTTAAAGCGGATTATTTCGATTAGATAATGATTTATGAATAATTTTATATTAATCGGTTTGTATGTACATGATTTTTGTGATTAGGATCCCGTGCCATGGACAAATATCGGATTCTTGTATTTAATAAATTCGAATCTTGAACTTGCAAATAAAGCGTTTTCAAATGCACAAACAATTGATCCAGATTTTTTTCCTTCGTGGGCTGGGCAGGCTTATGTTGCAAATCTATGGGGCAGTGAAGAAGCATTGGAATTATTTGAACATACTTTTATTATTAGTGGTGGAATTTGTTTGGTAAATTTGTATATGATTGCTTATGTAAATTTATTTTCATGTATTGACTTTAATTTCCTCGTCTTGCAGCCTGAGGCCAATTACAGCTACGCATGCAAGTGCTTCCAGACACACTTATCAGACGCATCATCTAATAGTGATTTATTACATTCACCATCTTTTGCATTACAAAAATTAATTGAGCTAAACCCCGACGACGCAACTGCGCTAAATCTACTAGGTTTGATTTTAGAGAGGCTCGAGCAACCCATGACTGCATCTGAGGCATTCATTCACGCAATACGATCACTAGAAAATTCCTTACAAAATCAAAAAACAGAAAACATCGCTATTTTCACAAAAAATTTGGCGTCTGCACAAGCTAACTTAGCAAGAGTTTTATGCGCAATAGGTGATTTCAGCGGATCAATAAATGCTTATTTGACTGCGTTAGAGTTAATTGGTGAAGAATTTGAAGGGGAAGATAAAGATAACACATCACTTCGGATATACAGTCAATTGGGCGCAGGACTTGCTTATTATTTTGATAACCAGTTGGAAAGTTCTTTAAGTATGTTTGAAATGGCGTTGAATGGAACGGAGGAAGGAAGTGGAGTCGAGGAGATTCGAAAGGATGTTACTGTGTTGCTGTCGCAAGTGCTTTGGGCGTTGCAAGGAGAACAACAACGGAATTTGGCACAAGAGGAATTGTTTAGATGGTTTGTAAATTCTTTCATACATTCATAAGGTTATGTGGTTCTTCTCAACTTTTCCATTATACCCTTTTAGCATATCACAAAACCCGAATCATCTTCCCGCGATATTCGGACTCTGTGCTATCGGGTTACTTCAGAATAACGAAACTTTGGCAACGGCAGCGTTGCAGGAGATGAAAAAGTTACCGTTACATATTTCTGGCGAGTTTTCTAGTTTTTCTACTATAACTATAGATGAACTGAAAAATAATTTAACTTTTATTAAAAAACAGATGAACTTGACCGAAATCACGATATCGATTTTTTAACAAGTCGCTATCACTTATTATTGGTAACAATCATTAAATCAACTGCTTTATTTCTTAATTATGTAACATAGGTTAACAGATATAACTTTATCTAAATTCATATAGGATTCGCCGATAGAATCAACTCTATCACTAGTAAAATCCGTACACGCAACCCCAACAAATCTACAAACATGGACACACCTCACAAATCATCTGATCAGCACTGCATCCGCCAGCCAAGCAATTTCATCCGCACGATCTTCACTAAAACTTTTGGCTGCCTCGTCTTCTTCAACTAGAATCATCAGCACACTACATAATGCCAAAATTCATCAAAATCTCGCGGCGGCTTTGTTATTGAAAACCACTGAAATGTCAACACACATGTTGACATCTCATAATGAAAACGAAGATGAAAGAAAGAATTTACAAAATATGAAGGAAGAATATGTTACAGAAGCTTTTTATGAAGCTCAGCGTGCCGTATTGGCGGCGCCATGGGATCTGGGCATGTGGTCTTTGCTTGGGGTTGCAAATCGTACTTTTCAGACTTTGTTATTTTCGCTTCAATAAATTGTAAGGGCGGTATGTGTCGATTGCTTTCTTATCGGAAGGTTATTTCGTTTATAAATCTAGTCTTTGTAAATGCACTCCACGTGATACTTGATCACATGGTTTTATTATAGAATGTCATCTGAAATGTTGATAGCTTGAGATATTAAATTAGTTTCTTGATCAGAAAGCATACCAGTATATTTCTAGCAATTAATAATTATTGATTCACTTATTTCGTTCCAAGTATTAGAAATAAATAATTGCTTTTCAAATATTAATTTTGTGAAATTTGAATTATTTTATTCTTTTAAGTATTTAATAAGATTAAGAAGATAAGTTATTTATAAATAATCTTGAAATTATTAATAATATTAGCATTTATAGATTGTAAATATGCTATATAGTTTGAAAAAAAATAGGGAATAGTCAAATTGTTAAGTTGAAAATTTCTTTTGACTTAAAATATGAAGATATATTATTAATAAAATAACAAGATATAATAATTAATAATAATAAAAATTATTATTTAGTAAATAAAATCAAGAAAAATATTAGTTCACATTATATTTTTTTAGCATAATATTTTACAAAAAATAAAATATACTTTATATTTTAAAAGATCTTAAATTAAATATTATTTTAATAATAAGTAATTTTAATTTTTTTAAATTAATTAAATTGCATTCTAAAAGTATAATAATTTGAATTTTATCTTTTTTATTTTTAATAAGATAAAAAGAATATAATTTATTGATATATAATAGAAAAGATTTATTTTATTCATATTAAAAATATTTTTTGAATAATAATAAAAATAAGTTATTTATATATTAATAATTAATTAATATTTTAACTTTAATATTATATTATTTGTTAAATTTATAAATTTTAATAAGTATTCTTAATTCAAATTAATAAAAAAAATATTAATAACTTTATTATATATTATAATATTATAAAAATCAAATCAGATTTTAAAATCATGAAGTTATTTGTATAAAAATTTAATTTTTTTTAAATTAATTTCAAGTATTATATATATTTTTTATATTATTTAAAAATATAATTATTTATAAATAGCTTTTATTACTTTAAATGTAAATATTAAAAAATAAATATTTTTTAATTCAAAAACTTATTCTAATTATAAATTTATTTTATAATTTATTTATTTTATAATATAATATATTTGATAAATAAAAATTTGTAATTAATAATAAATTATATATATAAAATATAGTAAAAATTAAAATAATTTCTCTATATAGTTAAATCTGTTAGAAATTATAATAAATATAATAAAAAAATTATTTAAAAATTAATTTTTTATTTTTTATTTAATTTCAAGTTTATTTTATTTTATATAAGAATTTTTTAATAAAAATTTTAAATTTTATTTTTTTTATAATTTATATTCTTTTTAATATTAAATAATATAATAATTTTATTTTAAATTTATATTTTATTAATATTTAATTTAATATAATTTTTTTTGTTAATATATAAATTTAATACTTTTTAATAAATTATATAAAATATATAATACAAAATAAAACTAAAATTAAATTAATTTTAAAAATTAAATTATTTAAGAAAATTTTTAAACTAAAATTTTTACTTTTTATTTATAATATGAAAATATTTCTTTAAATATAAAATTATATTTTATAAAAAAATATTTAAATTACTAAAATATTTTAAGATATAATTTTATATTTTAAAAAATAAATTATAAATTTATAAACTAAATAATAAATATATAAATTAAAAAATAAATATATATTTAGAAAAATAAATATATATTTAATTATATAATATAAAGCTAATTAAATTATTATTAATATTAATTAATAACTTATAATATGTATGATAAATATAATAACTAATAAGATATAAATTATATAATAATTATAATAAAATATAAGTAATAATAAATAAGAATTAAATAAAATAATAAATTTTAATTTTAATTATAATAATAATATTATAATAATAAAGAAGAAATTATTAATTTTATAATTTTATAAAATTATATCAAATTATATAATTTATAATTTTTTTAATTTTAATAATATTTTGAAATATTTTTATTAAATACTTTTTATCTCTTTAATATTATTTTTATGTTTATTTTATATTTATTTATATTTTTTTATACTTAATTTATATTAAATTATTTTTAATAATTTTTTTATTTACTAAATTTAAAAATAAATTAATAAAAATCTATCATTATTCTTTTAGTAAATTAATATCTTTGAATCAATAAAGTTCTATTTATAATCAATTATAATTTTAAAATTCAAATATTTGGAAGTATTATTTTGGCTTCTTTTGTATATAAGTTAATTATATTAATTACATTATATGTAATACAAGATATAATTAAAAGATAAGACTGATAATATAGAAATAACAACTAAAATATAAGATATATAGAGAACAAAAATTGATGTTCATGAGATCATCGTAATTGGAACCAGACAGGCGATCACGTGTTTCTGGAAAATTTTTTTTGCAGACAATCGATATTCTTTAATAAATAATCTTTATTTTATATTTTAATACTATAAGAATTTTTTAGTTTAATTAATAAGAGATTATTGTTAGTATTTAATACAAACTAATCCAAAATTATTGTTCAGTTTCTTCATACCTACGTATAGAAGAGTAATTGTTTTTTTTGTGTTCCCAATCAGGGTTGTCAAATAGACCATGTGACATTCATCATAGATCAACCAAATAAATCACTCAAATGTTCATGACAATGCTTCATTGTTTTTTTTGTTATACCAATCAAAAGCCGTTTTTATTCATACTAAATTTTGTGTACAATATCGATATCATTACTTTAAAAAGATGAAGATCAATAAACGAATTGCATCTTAACGTTAATATATTTCTTAATTAAAAGCAATCAAATCGAAAAAAAACAGTTATTACAACATCTACAACCATCTACAACGAAAAAATAAACTTTAGGCGAAATAGATTAAACATCTTCATCTAATCAATTTTCGAAATTTTGATAATTCAGAAACCACCACAATCACACAAAGAAAACTTATAAGGAAATAATAATTTGTCAATTCGAGCCTATTCACGATGCTAATCATGCTAATCACAAAATAAGCAGCAGACTAATGCAAATTCTCACATGTGTCATAGGTTCGTTTATCTGTGTTTAAAAAAAACAACGACGATCGTTTGTAATATATGTAATAAATAAATTGCAAAACATTCTGTTTAGAAAGTATTTTCCTCATACCAACAATCATTTCACCTCCCTTTCTCTTTCTCTTTCGTGCAAACTACACTAAACACATCCTTTCTTTTGGTGTTATTACACTCTTTTCCGCTTGTCACATACATATTTATATATTGTCCTCGTTTTCGCCGTTTACAAAAAGTAATCTTTTGACATATTAATGTACGAACCCTCGAGGGCCTTGGGACCTGATACTGTAAGCTTTTTCCTTTTTGAACAGTGCGAGCGAAATTTTAGATCTTAAAAGCGTTACTATAAATAATTTATTTCTTTAGCGGAAAAATGGACCTGATGCACGTATGCCACAGCACGATGTCCATTACTCAACGCCTAAGCCTAGTCCCTTACTAGATCTTATTGACACAGAAAAACAATTTGTGGAGGATTTAAAGTGTTTATTACAGGCATGTTATTTATTGATTTTTTTTATATTTTCTAAAGAAATACTGGCATTTTAAACTTTTTCGGGTTTTTTAATTTGATAGCGAGTGACGGCCTGTTGGAGTCCAGATGACCTTCCGCCTGCGGAACTAGATGCAATGTTCCGCTACACCGAAGAAATATACCGACAAAATAAACGATTTTATTCGGTTAGTACGTTGTATAGTAATTTAATTGGCTTTTGCCTAATATTTTCTTCAAGTCATATATGTATATATACATATATCTCATTAAGCTGAATTAAATTCGAATTCAAAAACAGAAACTTTCCAAAATATCAAAGGATCCTCAGTCTGCTAAAGATTTAGGCGATACTTTGATGATATGGGTAAATAAATTTCAGAATATTATAATTAGATGGGCTCTATCACGCCACTTTATATTAACAAAACCGATGCTTTAATAGATAGAAGATATGGAAGCGCCATATACGCAATACTGTCAGCATTTTATAAAGGGATTCGATAGTTGGTCAATGATCGAAGAACATGAGTCGTTACAACAAACTCTTATTGTATGTACCAATTGTAATAGTTTACATTTTTACTAGTTCTTTGTTAATCTGTAATATGGCATGATGTCACTAGAAAATAACATCGGAACGTAATCGACCCGTGTCGCTTGATTTTTTTTTCGAAATGCCGCTTGCAAGGTTACAGTACTATAAAAAACTATATATGGTATGTTTGTTTTTTTTTATAGTCTTATAACCAAGTCAATCATAATGTTTCAATAATACTAATGATTATGATACATGCATATATTTATAACCATTTTCACAAACGTGCGTATATAAAATAGCGTCTTTTAAGAAGTACAGAACCGGGGCGCTCCGACCACAACCTCCTATTCTCGGCCAATCAACGTCTTGACGCTCTCATCGACATGGAAAGACAAGCAAGAACGCGTATACAAACAAGACCAGCCGTTCTTGCAACATTGCCAATGAAACAACCTAAACATGACGCTATTGCCACGATAGCAATATCACCTTCAATACCACAGCAACAGCATCCTCCACCTGTTTCTCCAATATCTCCTAATTCTCCTAATAGTAATTATTCACCATCGTCGCTTACTTCGCCTGGTGGTTCGCTACATCCAGGACTGAATTCAGAATTTCCAAATCGGATTAATTGGAATTATGGACTAAAAGAATTGGAAGAGCAGCTTGATACGTCTAATGTTATTGACCTTTTTAATAAACAGCCAAAGGTATAGCATCTTTACTAGCTACTCTGTGAATCAATACTTTACATTATTTTGATGAGTTAATCTCGTGAATTACTATTACATTAGCAAGTCAAAATCTCTTTTCTCCCACCAAATCTTCCTTTCAAAAGGGAAATTCGTCTGCATGACAACTTCGTCGTAATAATCAAGTACGCTGATGGCTCGGTCATGCATAAAGCTCACTTGTTTTTGTTGACTGATATTTTGATGATTTGTCGCGTGCTCACCCCTGAAGAGAAACAACGCACGCCAAATATGGAGTTTTTGCTTTTGTATCCGCCATTGAGTGGAAAACATTTGGCTGTTCGGGATTTGGATGAAGCTAAATATGGTACA
The DNA here is from genome assembly GCA_910591765.1 of Ambispora leptoticha. NCBI lineage: Eukaryota > Fungi > Glomeromycota > Glomeromycetes > Archaeosporales > Ambisporaceae > Ambispora > Ambispora leptoticha. The sequence goes on from CAJVPS010000629.1 coordinate 13,943, forward strand.
AAACCTTTGTATTTCCGTAATTTTATCCTTTTTTTTTTAATTCAAATATTAAGATATATAATTTTGTTTAGATCTTTTGGAATTGTTTGTTATGAAAAGAGAGAAAGTTCTTCTTCGTGCCGAATCAAAGAGTGTAAAGGATCGGTGGTTCCAGGGATTTAATGAGGTTATTGATTTTGCAACCAAAGGTATTTAGTAAGGATACAATAGTCGATCTCTATATAGAAATCTTTGCTTATTCTAATCATTCAATAATAGCAAGTGCCAAACCAAAAGTCAAAACTGACCCTCGCTCCTTGGGACAAGGCTCTGTTGATTCCCCATTATCGGCAAGTGACAAACGTAGCCCAAGAAGCCCAAGGAGCCCAGTTGTACCTTATGCTGTAAGCAATGATGCTGGTCAATTGCTATCTCTTCCGAATGCTCAACATCAGATGCCACAGCCATCATCACCTGTATCTTCGGAAAGAAAAAATTTTCCGTTGAATAATGATCAAAATACTTCTGATTCACGTTTATCACCTCCAGGTTTAGCTGTGAATAACAATTACAATAATGGTAATAATTCTACGGGATATCCCCCAAACACAAAACCTCAACCAAAAGTGCATTTTCAACCACGATCCAGAACGCCGGATCCACCACATAATGCTGGCGGACAATATCCCGGGGACTATAAACCTTATCCAACTGAATCATCATCATCTCTTCGTAGCGACCCGGCAGCCGCGGAAGTTCACATGGCGCCACATCTTCAAAGATCAAGCTCTAATAGTTCTCTTGCGTCTGTCTCTAGTATAGCAGCAACTCGCGAGATACTTTACAAAACACCACCATGTAAAGTTTCTATATGGAAAGAAAACATGTGGAAACCTTTGACGACGAGAGAAAATTGTATTGTAGAAATTAGAATGACAACGACGGGCCAATGTTGTTGGGCTATAGTATTGGAGAAAAGTAGACGCATGGTTGTTAATGCGTGGATCCTCCCTACGACAACCTTACATCGAGAGACACCGACTGATTTTAGTATATCTTGTGAAATAGGTCAGAGCAAAGAATATTATCGAATTAATACGCCACATCCTGTCGAAGCTGATCGTTGTATGCAAAGTATTAAGGTAAATGAAGCGAGTCAATCACCACAATCACAATCAGCATCACCAAGATATCAGCATATTAAGGGGAATGAACCAAATCAATCACCACAATCACCATCACCAAAATATCAACAGCAGCTACAACAACAACCACCACCACAACAAAATCAATCACCAACACAAAATGTTCCAAGGTTAGTTGTTCCCGGTCCACCTCAAATTCTAGTTGCCCGTTCCTCCTCACTACAAGCACAAGAAAACGGGCGTGAAACTGTGGCAACAGTCACAGAAATAATGGAAACAAAGTGTCGTGTATTCTTGCAGAACGATCACGGTGTATGGACAAATCTCAATTGGGGTCACATGAAATTATCAATTGAGACGCCGGCACATCGTAAACGAATCGTGATCAGTTCTGAAAAACGGGCGAAAATTATTGATGCTATTGTGTGGGAAGATGGAGTCGAGCGTGTGGGCAAAAATGGGGTTGCGATAACATTGGCGAATATGGGAATCGTGTATATGCTTCAGATGAAAGAGGAGAAGACTGCAATTAAGGCATTCGAGTTAATGAAAGAGAAGAAAGTCAAGTCGTAAGATATTGATTCGAAAGAAGCGTGTTCAAGAATCGATTATAGATAGGCACGACAAAAAAAAATAGATTTTTCGCAGAAAATTTATGCATGCTCGCATGCATAAATCTTATTTATCATCTACACTTTTGTACATAGAATCAATCAATCAATCAATCACTCACTAATTCGCCATTACTTTGAGTAAACCGTATTTATTTTTGTGGGTTACAAAATTCATACGTTTTACCAATTTATCCGTGCATTCATATATTACATATTCGTTAATTTAGCGCCATTATGCTCAAAGACATTTTTATTTATTTACACATAGAGTTTATTTTTTATATATATATACATGTTGATATTTTAAAATGTAGAATTATGAGATTATTATCTTTTTTTGTTAACAAGAATTACACTACTAATGGTATTAGTTTGTTTGGCATTTATCACTTTTCATGCATGATGAGCCAGTGGACTGGTCCATTGGTTCATTCCTCCATTACAATTGTTGGATCTCTTTGATTGATATATGCAAGCTGCGTCGCGATGGGAACGTGGGGAAAGTCATTGACGATCCATTGGTATCCCTAACAATTTTATGAATATAGCCACGGAATAAATAATAGCTTAACAAACCAGAAGAATGTATTATTAGTAGTAGTAGTAGTAGTAATAATAATAATGTCATACGAAGCAAACTTTATTTTTCTATTAATAATAAAATAATAAATACTACTATTTCTATTACTATTATTACGACTATCAATTTTTGCTCTTCTTATTATTCTGATTTGGTTAATTTTTTCACTATCGATTAAAGAAGAAAAAAATCAAAGAAACGTTAAGGAAACATGATCACAATTCCAAACCAAACCAAAAAAAAAAATCAAAAACAGAATACCTCTTCCATAGCTTCAACGGTTTCAGTGGCAGTCGCTGTCTCTTTACCCTTCTCTTTACGATTGGACCGATTCTTTCGCTCCAACAGATCCTTTCGATCCTTGTCCAACTTCAACTTCGTAACGACAACTTTTGACGGGTGAATCCCGGTCGGGACACTCGTCCCGTTGACCTTTTCCTTGTTGATGCGTTCAATGTGAATCACCCAGCGTTTACGGTACACTTGTGTGACTTTTCCGTCACGACCTTTGGCGCTGCCGCGTACTATGCGGACTTCGTCGTCTTTGCGGATTGGGATTGAGCGGACCTTTTTTTTTCGAGGGTTGGTTTTTTTTGACGCAGTTGTCCGATTTATTTAAGTCAATAGATCAATTTGATTTTTCAAATTTCGTTATGCATAATAATGATGCTCACATTATATTTATCTCGGAGCTCCTTGGACAATGCAGCACTCATAATTTTCCTACGCACGGAAGATGGTGCTGAAAAGTGTGCTTTACGGCTCTTGCGCCTTGAAGAGCTCACGTCTGTTTTAATAACAAAATAAAAGTAAGTGCTAAAGTAAAATGAATTCAGATGCTGTCGTTTTAATCGAATCTTTTAAATTTTTAATAGTAAAGTAAATAAATATCAAGGTAATTAATGAAAAAAAAAAGAATTCGGATTTGGTCGTTTTTCATGAAATAATCGATAATTAATAAAAATGAAAATGCTAATTCGATGAAAAACTCCATGTTCCATTTCGATCATCCCCAAACGAATATACGTGAATCTCATGAAACTTTCAACACACGATAATGTGTTCCTGTATTTTCTCTCATTAAAAACTAGTCTCGAATCGAAATAGCCACACCGAAATAAATTTACTTTTATCATACCTTTAGAGAATTTAGCCATGTGTTGTGTTCTTTATATCTTACGTTGATTTCGTAACGAAACAAAAAAAATGTCAAAATTGTTCTGGGAAAAAAAATCAATAACTGAAAAATTTTTAGGTGATGACTTTTAAAAAAGGTCACGTGGAAAAAAATGGTAAATATAAATATGTTTTGGCGGGAAGATACAGAATTCTGAAAAAATGTCAATATTCGTAAATTTCAATAAACCAACCGGAGCTCTATTACTTCAAACAATAAGTAGAACACGACCATTCACGGCTGTATCCCGTTCCAAAAATTTTGAATTACTGACAGCGCTCACCAGAACAACAACAGCAGCAAGTGCTGATAATGTAAAAAAGAATGTATTAAAAGAACACTCTAAAAGATACATTCATCTTTATCAACAACAGCAACAACAACCACCTTTACCACGACACTTTTATACTTCAACTATACTTCCTTTTCCAGAGATATCTACACAAAGAAGGCACTGTTGGAAATGCGATTCGGAAATTGACTATAGTTCTTTGCTCTGTAATAGAGAAGAGTGTGGTGCTATTCAACAAGGGTTACCAAATGATGTCACGTATTTTGACTTGCTTGGTATGGGTGTGTCTAGGCAAGGGGACAAGTATGTTGGATTATTTCTTGTTGATTCAAGCAAATCGAACGTCATTAATTCGGTAATCGTTATATCTCCGTTAGAAAAAAATTCTCGTATGATATTGATTTATCACAATTACGACGTAATTTCCTGTCACTTCAACAACGCATACATCCGGACAGTTACTCACAAAAGGATCAAGTAAGTAATTGAGAACTATGAATGACCAAAAAAAGGATTGAGAAATTTAACCGTCATTTATATCGTAAAAAGTGAATTTACCAGCATATGTATTATAAGTGTTTAATACACGTGCACATATAAAATAGCAAAAAAATGAAATGATTTGTTTTACAACAGTAGTGTAAACACCACCAACAAAACCTAAAAAAATACCTCTATAGCAAGAATACATGTACGCCCTTAATCAATCCTCGATAATCAATGGAGCGTATCAAACATTACGTGATCCACTTGCCAGAGCTCAGTATATGGTAATTAGTTTATTTTACGTTTTTGGTCCAAGCAATCCTTCATGTATATAAAAAAATATATATACGCATAATTCGCATAAAAGCTTCGATTGAACGGTATCCTGGTGACCGAATCAGAATCAATTGAAGATCCTGAATTATTGATGCAAGTGATGGAAGCGCGTGAACTGCTTGAAGAAGCGACTTGCGAAGAAGAAGTAAAGAACATAAGAGAGATGAACGAAGGTAATAAATAATAGACGAGACATCTCTTCATATTAGATTGTGATTTATATTTAGCATGATTTTAATAATTATAGAAAGGATCAACGAAATAATAAAAGAAATATCACAAGCTTTCCAAAACAATGATTTGGATACCGCCAAAGCGTTAACTATCAGGCTACAGTATTGGCATAACATTAGGAATGCGGCCGTGGATTGGGTACCTGGAAAACGTATAGAAATCTTACACTAGCCTGTTATAGGAATAAAACATTCGCATTTGGAACTTTGTGTATTTACTATAGAAGATTTTATTAATCATTTATTGCATTTATTGTTCTGGCTAGATTCTCCCTATCTTTTGGCTTTTTGACCTTTTGATGAGAAATCGTCTTCAAACCCTCCCCTTGAATTCTTCTTCAATTTTGAAGGATTGTTAATATTATTAGTATTATTATTGTTGTTGTTGTTTCTCGGTCTTAACCCTCCTCTTTGCTCTTTTTTAAGATAATTCTTCTTATCCTGATAGCGGTGTTGGTCGCCTTGATAGTCATAATCATCCTGATGGTTGTAATTATCTTGATAATCATGATTACTATTACTTTTACTACCATAATTTCTCTTATTCACACTATTTTTACCGCTAATTATATTATTCTTCTTACTGATTATATTATTCTTACTGTTAGTAATATTACCCTTACCGTTAATAATATCATTCTTATTCCTGTTAATATTGTCATCCTTGCTAGGGTTGTCATTATTATCTGTTATATTATTCTTAGCATCCTGAAATTTAGACGCATTAAATAAACTATGCGTCAACGCTTCGTCATAAAACTTGATGATATTTCCTTCGTAAGGATGTTGATCGTCTGGGAAGATAAACAATCGACCTAGTCGAACATTGCGTAATCTGTTCTTTGGTAGCATTCCAGAGACGGCTTTTTGAATGATCTTTATGAATTCAATATAATTATTGCGTGTTGGCAATTTTTCTTATTAATGCTACAAAAACACCATCACAAACCTCTGTCGGTTTAGTCTCCATCATTCGTTTATAAGGAATCTCTTTAAGACCACCCGGGTACCCGGTATGATGTCGATACAATTTTTGTTCAGCTTTGCGTCCTGTCACTTTTATTTCTTTGGCGTTTATCACGACTACGTAGTCTCCACAATCGGCTACGCAGATATTCAATTTAGTTCAATTGATGATTCATTAAATTTACTTGGTGATTATTAATACGTACAAGCAGGATCAAAGATTGGTTTATGCTTCCCCATTAAAGTAACTGCAATATTTGTCGACAGTCTTCCGAGTATTCGGTCTCGCGCGTCTACTAAATGCCACGCTCGCGCGTAGGCAAGTGCTGTCTTTTAAAGGCATTTAATTACTTATCAATTACAAATAACGCAATAATAAAAAGGATTCGTTTTGGATTGGCTAAGGAAAAAGCGCATTACTCTGCCAACTGCTTGAGACATTGTGCAAAACTATAACGACAAAAATTTTTTTATGACAATCTATGACCAATAATTAATTTAATTCATGTATATACATATATATATAATTTATTGATAAGGTGATAATTATTAAAATTGTTCATGTTATTATTATATAATGTTCTTCCCAGAATTATTTATCTTTCCCTTCAAGCTTAGAATGATTGCATCTAATTGATAATTAATTGTGATATTGACATCGACTATATTTGTCGTATATGAAATATAGGACAGATATATAGGAAAATGATTTAACGTACCCAAGGAACATCGGTTACTGAATATTTTCTAAGGGGGCGTTGATAAGGAACAGGAACTCCATGTTGAACGAACCAATCGTCCAAATTATATCGTCCGGACTTGTTGAACTCCACTAATGTATTGTAGTTCTTGAACAATGGAAACACGACACCCAATTCCCAATTACTTATTCTTAATTGTTGTTGTCCGTTAGTTCGTGAATTTGTTATCTTTCCCCTAGGATTCGAGAAAAATGAATACATATTTCTATAGCAAACATCTGATATTAAATAAAGAATATTTACCATGCTGCTTCGGTGAAATTATGACTTCTATTAAAGGTAACGCTGAGTGAGCGATTGAAAAATAGCCTTCTTCTCTAACAATTACGGATATACTCACCCGCAATAAAACCATCCAACTTTATCACTTGCAACTCCTTCACCATCTCCTTCATTTTTAACTGCGGCGCTTTGATCTTCATCGTCTTTTTGAATTTTTCTGGCAAGTATAAACTAATAAATAATAATGATACAAGCACAAAATCAATTAATTAATTAACCGGGACACTGATATTTATTGATTATGAATTTGCATACCTTTGTGTGCATCAACGTCCCACTTCTTTCAGATATACAATCTCTTAGTAAACTCTTTGGAAATGTGTCTCTATTGTAATGCTTTCGTGAAAAGCATATCGTTGATGCCCCCTTTTTTGCATCATAAAAGATGTATTCGGTATTAATGAATAAATCTACATCATCAACAATCCAAAAAATGCTTATTTCCAATTAAGGTCCAAAGATAATAAAATTTCCAATACCGCAGGACCGTATGTTGATTCTCTGATGGTTGATTCTGTAGGAAACACAATAGATATTGAAGGCAGCGGCGTCCCTTCTACAATTCCGCTCTCTTTGTCCTTCTTTGTGACACGGCGTTTGGGAGCAGGGCCTGTTAATGGATCCATACCTCGTGCCGAACGATAAAATTCTTCCAGAAAATTCCGAGTCAGCCCACCAAGTGAGGAAGTCTGATTAATTTAATAAGTATATTGTTATATTATTTTTTTGTAAAATTTTATAAATAAAATACCTGGCATTCAATTTCCACATTTTCCATTTCTCCGCACAACTCTCTAACGACTTGACCTAATCTCACATGGCCATATTTTT
>CAJVPS010000630.1:0-21577 GCA_910591765.1 Ambispora leptoticha
TGAACCTATATGGGATACGATATGCATAGTAAAGACTAACTTTATTTATTCATATTGGATTCAATTTCAAGGGAACATTAAAAGCAATTGTTCCTAAATGCAGTCCTTGTCAACCAAGTATTATTTCGTAAATGAAGTTAATGTAAAATAATTATTTGAATCAGAGTCTTTAATAAATAGTATATAAATAAAAAAAATGGCTTTGCGCGTTTCTTTTATATTTACACCTCTGTGTTTACTCTTCGAAAATTACTTTCTGCAGCCAAGTTAATTTATGCTGTTGATCTTTTTTTATTAAAGTTCATAAACCCAATACATTTATAAATTACACATATGTAGACTTAAAATTCAAAATGTAAAATATAATTGGAATTCATGAAAACGCGTATCCGCAAAAGGAAAAGAATTTGATCGAAAATTTTTAGTATTTTTTGTGAAATTTTTTCTTGTCTTTTGAGGCTCCAGGAAATCCTTTTTTCACCGTCACTTTTTTCCTCTCTTTCATACCGAGCACTTCATCTTTTATGTCAGGCACTTCATCTTTCTTACGAAGTTTTTTCATACCAAACTTTTCAACTTTCTTGCGAGGTGATTTCATATGAATTTGGCTTAAGATTTTATCAGTTAATTTTCTCTCTGTTTCTTTCGCCTTCTCTTTCGCTTCGGTAATGTCATCAGTACCATATTCTTTTTTTAGTTTTTCTTCATACTCTAACTTCGCCTTATATCCAAAGTAGACTGGATCTGTTCTTTTCACGTATTCATAACATACTCGACGCTCGTTTAAAACAAATTTGATCCTCGCCATGGCTTTTACGCACTGTTACAAAATAGAAAAAGTAAAAAATAAATGGGAAGGAATATAAAGAAAATCCAACAGACAACATAAAAATTACCTTAAAATTTCTTTTTTGGTGAGCTTCTGCCCAAGGACCTTCATACTTGTTAAATCTTTTAGCTTCTTGTTTCATTGTGGCCAGCATATTTCGTTCCTTGAGTAAAATGTACCATAATTTGTGCAAATCATCAAATTTTTTTTTGCGAAGTTCAGCTGCTCGCCATGAGCGTCCTTTCTTCCCCAAAAAAGAGAATTAATTGGCTAAAATAATCCAAGAAATATTAATTAAAGTATTGCAAATTTATTAGTAAAGAGAAAACACACCGACTTTTAACTCGTCAATAGTCGCTAACGCCTTTTTTCCATCTAAAAAGAACTCATACAAGCCTTGTACATCTCGGTGTTTCTGTACCAGCTCAGTACCAGTGCTTTCGGGATTTTGTGAAGTCTTCAAAGAGCGTCGAAAGCAAGTTATAATTTTGAGGTTGAGTCGATTCTGACTCGAAGGTTTTAATAAAATAGAAAAATTCATAAATCCAATTTAAACAGTTGGACAAAAACGCGAATTTTTTTTTCTGACAATCATCGCATTTTGATCATCGATAATCTTTTTGAGTATCTAAAGACACCACGTCAGAAACTTATAATGGTTAACCTGGGAATTATTGGTGTAGGCTTAGTTGGTTCTGAGCTCATTTCACAGTTACTTTCCTATTCCAAGCACGCCTCTTCTTACTCCCCAACATTTAAAGTTGTCGCTCTTGCAAATACCTCCAAGCACCTTTTGAGTAACGCGTCTTACGATTCAATAGACCTCTCTTCGTGGAATTCAATCCTAAAAACAAACGGTGTTCCCGTAAATATCGATGCTTTTGTTGAGTATCTCTCGAATAGCCCTGATACCGCAGTTGTAATTGATAATACTGCTAGCCAGGAAATTGCCCATCTATATCCACAGTTTCTGAGAAAAGGTCTTCATATTGCAACCCCAAATAAGAAAGCATTCTCGGGTGATATAAAACTTTATAAAGAGATATTGGCAGAAGCAACGAGGAACCGTAAATTAGTTTATCATGAGAGCAGTGTGGGTGCTGGTTTACCTGTGCTGAGTACGTTAAATGATTTGATTAAAACTGGCGATGAGATTATCAAAATCGAAGGAATTTTTTCTGGAACATTAAGTTACTTGTTTAACAATTTCTCTTATTCGAGTATCAGCAATGAATCACCTAAATTCTCTGAGATTGTTATGGTTGCCAAGAATAGCGGATACACGGTAAAATTCATGCATAAATATGTGATTTCAAATACTTAAGATTCGTAGATAATATTATTCCAATATAGGAACCAGATCCTCGCGATGATTTGAATGGTCTAGATGTAGCCCGCAAGGTATTCATATTGAAAATGTAAACATAAATTTCCTATCTCGAGATCTTTAATTTATGCCTATTATAGGTTATTATACTCGGTCGTATTGCGGGTTTAGATCTTACTCTTGAAACGTTACCCGTCGAAAATATTGTTCCGGAAAGTTTACGCGCTGTACCTACCTCCGCAGAATTCCTAACTAAATTGCCCGAGTTTGATAATCACTTTGAAAGTCTTAATCAAAAAGCGCGAAGCAGCAATCAAGTTTTGAGATATATTGGGACGGTGGATGTGAAAGGTGGCAATAGTTCAGTCAAGTTGATGAGGTATATTTAACACAATTGCCAAGCTTTTATTATGGTTATTACTAATTAATCGAATCCCTTTCAAAAGTTTGCCAGTCTCTCATCCGTTTGCGTCACTTAAGGGAAGTGATAACATTATAGCATTTACCACACGACGATTCCCAAATCCACTTATTATCCAGGGTGCTGGAGCAGGTGCTGCAGTAACGGCTTTTGGAGTTTTTTCGGATTTATTTAAAATTGCGGAAAGAAGTAGCTGAAACGAGTTCCTTGTTATTGACAAATAGGTTATTAAAAAATTATATCGTTTCAATGTAAAAAAGAAAATCGGATTAAATTAAAAAATTACAAACAATAAAATAAAAAATATAGAAATTTCATTAAGTCAAAAAATAAAAATAAAATGAATTTACAAATAAAGAACTTTAGATAAATAATGAAATCAAGATACAACGCTAATTAACAGTGCTTCATATTTCTTTCCTATAGTGTAATATATTCTTTACTTAATAAACTTCTTAGTAAGTCATTCACCACCGGGAGTTTAGAATTTGACTCCGTTGACTTATTTTCACCTTCTGTCTCTTTGCCCTTTCTTTTACGTAAACCCTCATCACTTTGGTTATTGTCCGCTTGCTGTCCTAATTCTAATCGTTTTCGGTCAATAACTTCGACCATTCTTTGATATTGATAGAAGAGCGTTTCTGCACGACGTAAGGTTTCCTCCAATGATATGGTCATCGAAAGATCATTAATATACTAAATAATAGCATATAAATTAGTATATATGCTATAACTAATAATTACAAGTTATTTGTGATTAAAGAAAATTTTAAACCTTTAGAATCTCATCAAAATTGTGAAGATGATCCATTATGACTAGACGATGTTTATCCAAAATAGCTAACGCGATAAATATATGGAATTGGCCTGTCAAGTGATCAGTCCAAAGAACTTCCCAAAGACGCGGTACGTCATCCCATTTAAATTCGCGTTTAAACCATATTAAAAGCCAACGGAAACAACAGAAAAGGTTCAAGGATTCGGTCCTTTCTAATAAAGGATGAAGAACGTTAGATATGGTTTGGAAGAAAACCGTTTCTGTCATTATAAAAGCACTTACGAAGATGTTTATAAAGCCTCGGATCCATGAATTGTATTAAATGGTCGAGAGTTAGTAATTGACGACGCATACCAGATTGATCTCGGTAAAAATTTGATTTCTAAAGATCCAACAATTAATATTATATGCGATCAAAGTTCTATAATCCCGAATTATTTCTCATGGTACTTTACCATTCTCTCCATAAAGCCAGCAAATGCCCAAAAGGAGGTAACTTCGTCAAGCATAACAGCAAAAATTGGAGCTAACAAATCACTCATTCCTTGTACATAGCCTACATAAATTGATAATGTTAAATATGAGAGGTGAAAAGAATCATTTAACGTTCAACATTTACCAAGGTCTGTATTATAAAAGTTATAAGTCATAAGAATATCCTTCATTAATTCCAAATTCTTATTTGTGAAATTTGAGGAGGATGATAAAGGTTCAGGATGAGGAATATCTTCATTCATAAAAAAAGGTACTGTCCGATCTGTGCGTACGACATCTTTCTCTATATATTTCTGAAATTTAGTATAGAATTAATCGTAAAATTACTCAATTTATATTGTCCAAACCTATTCTATTTTTCTGTTCTTGGAAATCAGCATCGTTGTGAATATCCGGCGAATCCCACCACTGACGTTTTAGACTCCAATATTCTTGACTAAAAAAAAGACAAAAAACGTGTTCATACATGATCCATTCCGAGCCGGTTTAAATGATAGGATAAAATACCTACGATTTTGTTTCCATTATATTTTCTCTTTCAACCTGGCTTGATTCCCAAGGATATAATCCTAAAAGGAATTTCCACACCTCTACACGGATATCTTCTTCTACACCCTTTGAATTTCAAGTAATGTCAAAACTTTGACATATTCTTTAAGCTTATATTATTATTAAATAATTATTAGAAATTTTACATACTCCGCGAAATATAGCAGCTCGAACTTCTTCGGTTTCAACTTGAAGTCGTCCTTCTGCGTCAAAGAAAACAAACCAATCGTCTGCTTTCAAAGGCGTGGTTCGCGTATGATTTATCGGGGGTAAACTTGCGTCGCTCTAAACAAATATTAATAAAACTACAATTCTTAAACAATTATAGCTATGGTATAAAAATAAAAGTCTTCAATTAATATTTAATAAAACATACGCTAAGGATTTCAAAGGCTCCCAGCTCAGTTTCCTCCTCCCAAGATTTAGAAGAGTCTGCATCATCAGTCAATGCAGCTGGTCGCGAATTGTTAGATTCTCCTTTTTTCTCTAATATGGCGGCAGCTTCAGCTTGTTCTGCAACGATGGCAGCCCATTTAGCTAAATATATTCTGCCAAAATCAAATTCGTGTATGTCATGTGTATTGGACTGAGTAGATTCATTCTGAACAAGTGAATTGACAACTGGAAGATGTGGAAGTATAGGACGCGCAAGAGGATGATCGAGTATAGAAGTTGCTGTATCACGAGTAAAACGTGATACCTTGGAAAACCTTTCAAGAACATTCCATTGAATTTCTTTGAAAGTCTAAATTTCAAAATTCAATGTAATTATAAATTCCATGTGTGCATTAATGAAATCAATAAGAAATATTGAAGTGAAAAGTCTTACAGCCGTTAAGGAGTCCATTTGTAACGAGGATTCAGTCCCAGAGGCACTTGTTCCGCTCATAGAATCATCTAAAATAGGCGGACTATGATTAGATACATCTTCAGGCGATGGATTTATTAGAAATAGGTTGGGCTCGATAGAGGAACTATTATATTTCAAATCAAAGAATCAAAATGTTTTAATAAATTTTCACATCATTATCTGGACAAAAAATCAAAACTTTTTGAATGGCATGCATTTGCAAAAATTATGAATTGGTGTTCCAAGTTGACATAATATTAGTCAACTTAGTCGATTAAGTAGTCGAATTATTTACTTAATATAGTAGAAAATATGGGGTGCTGTAAAATGACAATCCTTTTACAACACGACCATGTTAAATGATAGTCATATCACGTGATTGAATTACCAAATTTGGAAATTTCGTGAGTTGATCTTTAGTCGAGTAAATAATTTAGATTCGTAATGAAATTGGATATTACCTATGAACATGACAAAGTTTCTTGAGCAAAGAAATTACTTCGTCACCTCCCCATGTAATAGTATTATGTTCTGTTTCGTTTGTCTCCTCTTTCTGATTGTATGTATGCTCAGAAACTTTTCCCTGCCTTCTACGCTGAAGTCTTGTACTTCGACTCTCGTCATCATGAAACACAAAAGCAGGCAATGTGTTGCCTCCAATAAGATTGATTATAATAGAGCCGTACCATTGCGTAAATTTGGGTAGTTTTACCACAATAGAGTAAATAGAAGAGATCGGAGTAGAAGTAGCATATAAGGTTTCCGCACTTGGAGGTGATACATTCGTGAGAGATACAGGTGGAGATATTAATATTGTTGCTATAAATAAACATAAGAATCGGTGATCTTTGGATAATTATCTTATACTTTAGAAAAACAAATAACAAAACAATATCATACATCCAAGCTCGTGTCCATCATCATCAATTTCCCCTTCAACCAACCAATCTTCGTCCTCTTCCGAATTTATTTGACAAGGAAAGGCTTCCACTTGAACATAAGTTTCTAATTGTTCAGCCGAGAGTAATGACTCCGGAGTCCAAGCTAAATAATAATTTTTTGGCGACTTTGTTTGAAAAACGGAAAATGATATTAAAATTGGAATAGCTTATCACAAGATTTGTATTATCTGACTTCTTACCCGTTCAAAAATAGAAATATATCCAGGAATGCTATCCGCGTCGTTTTTACTAGGATGAACATATACTTTGCTTTTTGAATATACGAGTCTAACTTGTGATCCGTTCATTGGTTGTTCTAGCTGGTCTTGCTGGCTTGTGTTGAATATAAATTCTTCGGGCTATATATAGAATCGTTAAACATTTAATAAAGACTAAGGTGTATGCCAAAACTTTGAAAGCGAATCTCACTTTACCAGTATATTAGTCAGTTGTACCATTTCACTAGACGAATTCTTCGAAGTATCTTGTTTCTCTAAAGGTATTCCTCCACCCATTGTTCAGTTTGTAAATATATATCAAATTTTGCCAAGAAAAGAACAAGAGAAGTTTACGTGTCGTTATTTGACGTTGATCATAATAATGAATATTTAAAAATAGATTGATTTACCTAATTGAACCAATTTTTAATTTTTAACTTCGCGAAAAAAGTGCATTTTCGACTAAATGGATTTTTCTGCTGCTCACCAACAAATTGAAGAAGCCTGCGATGACATGCAGGTATATAACTTGATTAATCTCAACTCTTTATGATGCTCAAATTCGGTCGTAAAAGCCAATTTTCCTATTAAGTGACCATATATTACGAATTTGGCTTTCTCACTCTATAATTACCTTCCGAAAGGATCAAGTCAAAAGCTTGTCACATACTCATGTTAAATAACTACTAGAAGTTATTAAATTTACCCTTAGTTAACCAAAAAACTTGTTCCCTCGTTGTGCGAAGGTACCTGCTACTCGTCTTGCGGGAGAGCAAGTACTTTTAAGTTTCAAGCAGGCCTCTGGCAATTTGGAAGCTTGTAAATACATACTGGGTATGTTATTTGATTTATCTGATTTTATATATTATTGACGCATGAGTCTTTACTATGTCAAAAAAAAATAAAGTTCTTTATTGTTGGTGGTGAAATTTCATTAAAGTCGGCTGTTTTCTCTGGAATTTTTTAATTAATTATATAAATACTGTGAAAATTTCTAAATGCAATAGAACATACGCAAAATCATCGAGTTCAATTTTACATGGCATCCGCTATCAAAGAATCGGTGACTCGAGAATATAATTTTTATACAAAGGATTATTTATTGAATTTGAAAATTTGGTTATTACATTATTGTTTGAACCTGCCCAAGTATGTATAGTATTTGAGTTTGATGTTTCCCTTCTATGTATAGGATGAATTTGCATTTTAAGAAACGTTTTCTCTAAACTCCAGTTGATTCTAAAATGTGTATGATACTTAGTCTTGCTAATTATGCACGTGAACAGTTATTACATGCGATTTCCGTTATTACAAAGCGCAGTCTCGATGATTATTATGATGAAGAGAAGCAAGCTATATTAAGACAAGTACAAGAATTAGTTAACTCCACCGGCTATTCCGTAAGATCCCTTTTTCCTTTATTGTTATATCGTTATATTTTTTAAGCTATATTTATATAATTTAATACATTTCTGTCAGCAACAAATAGGTATTGGCCTGGCCAACGCATTAACTGATGAATTTTCGACTATAAAATCCAGTAATGTTGGTGTTACCTGGAACTTTCACAAAAAGAGTAAAGATTTCTTCGAGGTAAGATTTTTAAGTAAAAAATTCTCATCCTTTTTGAGAGTTTACTTCGGATTTTACTACAACGAGTCAAATTATGGTCTTTTTTAGGCGAATATTCTTTTACCATTTTTTGAGATTGTGCTTCGCGTTTTACATCAACGATTACAATTATACACAGTAAAAGAAAATGGTACTAAAACCAATTCTCATCGACCTGATCCTCGAGATGATACGCTTTTAGCGATTTCTGTTGCTCTGGCCGAAAAGATCTTAACCTGGGACTTTTCAGGCCCCAATGATACGGTATTAGCGGGAACATTTATTAAGGAGGAAAACGACTGTATGCTTCCGGAAGATGAGTTATTTATGACGGCCAGAACAAGAGCATTTCCACCTCATTGGAGAAGCATTTTATTAAATAGCGATGTCTTACAAATGTTTTTTACGGTATAGTAATAATTATTTAAGAGATGCTTTGAAATTATCTTAAATTAATCCATTTTATTACTGTGATTTTTAGCTGCTTAAAGCCGTACAGGAATCAGAAATGTTAGCACATAGAACCCGACAATGTTTAATCCAACTTTCAGGACTGCGCATTGAAATTTTCGAGAATGAAACCCAGATAAAGGAATATATGTCCATAATTATTCGTGGGATAATGTCTTTTATAAATGAGTAAGTGCTTTTGGATGTACAACATACGATATTTAATATCATTATCACCATTATCATCATAATTAATCCTTATATCGCATAGTCTCTCTGTTGATCTTCCAGAAAGGTCTGCGTCTTCTGAATATGGACCTAGGCTTCTTGGGGTGACCCAAATGATTAGACGGTTTCTTTGTACGATTCCTCTGGATATTTTATGTAGCAATTCAGAAATATATTCGTTTTTACAAGAAGTTGCGCAGTTAACTGCAATATGCCTCAGAGAAACAGCAACTGACAAGGATGGATTAGGCTACCTGGTAGAGGAAAGCACTTGGAGCATGGAAGCTTTTGACGAGTTATTAGCTATATGGGTAAAGTTAGGTAGGGTAATTTATATTTATTTCTCGAGTTTTTTAATTTTTTTAACTTGGTTTCTTTCTTTCGATACTAGTTCAAGATGTACAAAATTATATCAATCCCAATCCTTACTCAACGCATGAAATCGACTTAACACGCGTACAAATGTCTTCATTTAACCCAGCTGGAATTATGGGATTTTTAACTGAAGCCAGTTATCACATCACTGCCACATATATAGATACTCGCATTGAAATGGCTAAATTTTCAATATTTGAAGAAGATGATTATGGCGGATATAAAGATTGGGTAATTTATCATCACAACATCTCCTTAAACTACAATATTTCATTATTATTAATTTGTACGATCATATCTAAAGGATACTTATGGCGATCAGTTGATGAGCATCGCTATCTTGGGACGCGTCGTTGGGCAAAAAGCCTTGGAGAGATTGCATGGATTGCTTCATGAACGATACTCGCGATTAAAAACATTCTTTCATTCTGGGGTGGCAATAGACGGAAGCAGTATAGTGTCTTGTATTGAGTTTTTAAATCAGCATATAATTTGAATATTTACGCCCCATGGCTTTTCACTTACCAAAATTTTATTATTAGATAATTATCTAAACTCACTGCATGAGACTACTAATTGGTTGATTCTTATCAGTGGGTTTATGCTAACAGATTCAGGCGAAAGTGAAACGTTACTTGTTCCTGATGCTTTGATGAAACTATCAATATCTCAGGTAAATTAATAATTGGAAAAACGTATATAGAATTTAAATTGACATCATTAATAATGCCCATTTAGAGTAATCTTGGCAAAAATCGCGACCAAGTTGTAATGTTGTCAAAGACCATAATAGAAATTTTAGAACTTTTCTCTTTAGACGCGTCAACCGTAGAGGTATGCACTCTTTAATTTTATAATGATCATCATATATACAGTCCATTAACTATTACACACATCTCCGATATAAAAAGGCTTCCCATTGTAGTCCTCGAGTTGCAGAGACTTTATTCTGGTTCTTGGAAAGATGGGCAAAAACATATCTATTAATTGATGAAACATATTATTCGTCAATGAGGTTCCATTATTTTTAATTTAATTATTCGGTCGTTATTTTCTTTCAACTTACTAATTTAAATTATCGCTCATTTTCAAAGCCAGAATCTTATAGCCGCTTTTGGTAAACCAACTTCTCAAGGTGTAGGTATTCAAATACTGGAAATGATAATTGAACTTACAAAAAGAAACTTTGTGCTATGGAATGCCGATGTTGATCCACTATTACAGGTTTACTTCTCGATATTTTTTTTAAAGTTATTATTGAAGAACATGACTATTGATAAGAAATTTTTATATATAGATTGTGAGGATGCTCAATTCGTTCGCCAAAGAACCCGCATTGAGAAATGGTTTATTACAATCAGGTATGAACCATTATTAAGATTCATTGTATTTTAATTGAAAATTTTTTTAATCTCTAAATACAACAATTTGTTTTTTTTTGAATTTATAGAAAAATTTATACCGTTGATTACATTTTTCACAGATAGCTTGAATTCCCTTCCAGAAATGATACACAAGTTTGTATTTAGAGTATTTGACTTATTACATTTCTGTTGTAGAGAAATTATTATTCATTGCTTATATATCGCAATTATTAGCATCTTGGTACAAACTATTACAATAATAATTTCTGGAGCATCCGACCCAGATTTGAGGCTAAACTATTTTGAGATCCTTGCTCAAGCCATTGAGGTATTATTGTTTGTTTTATATAATTTGGAGTTTTCTAAGAATTACAAATATCTGTATTTTCGATTATAGAAACGGCTATTAAACGCTTTACAACGTCCAGATTTTGATCAAAAATACCAGCAAGCTGAGGTTATGAGCGATATCATGAGCGCTCTGGAGGTCCGTTATTTGCATAGCATGACTGCTCACGCAAAAACTCATTGTTATTATCTCATTGTTTCTGCCTGTAGATGTTTGATGGGCTCGCACTGGCCTCTAGTATTTCCAACAGCGCTATGGTGTTTTCTTTTTGCGCCAAATATTTCGAATCTTTTGTGCGAATATTACAATATTATCAAAACTGTCCCGAAGTTATAGTATTGGTGCTTCAATTCTTTAAATCATTTGTCAGTCACATCGAATTCAGTCAACTTACGACAGAACAGACTCAATTAGTGTACAAAACTATTGGCGAGATTTTTAAAGTCTATTCAGAGGCAAATTTGGGTATGATACTCGTTTTTTACTATATCTCGTTTTTTTACTATATCTCCTTTTTTTTCTTTGTCTGAATAGTAAATATCGCACACTATAAAATTATGTTACTTTTAAATTCATTTAGGCAAAAATATGTCGAAGTTAATAGAAGAGGGAAATGAAGAACCATATTCTGACATTTCTACTCTATTGGGTTTATTGACTGAATTGATAGCAACGGATCTCCACGGATTTTGTAAGGATTTTTTTTTATTGTTTGATTTTATTTTTAGTCGGTATTTGAGTTTATAAACTATGAATACTATAAGCCAAACCAGATTCTGCGCAAGACACATCAGGAAGTCTAAATGTTCCTAATATTGTATTTTATGGAATAAATCAATTGGTGCCGTTGTTAAACCGAGAAATGCTCAAGGTAATTTATTCCGGTTTTTTTTTACATTTAATTTTTGCGTATTTTTTTTTACTTATTGTTTATATAATTGGGTTGATTTCAATTAGATACCGAGAATGTGCGGTGGATACATTCGGCTTGTGTCCAATGTAATTGAATCCTATCCTCACAGATTGATAAATCTTTCTGCCGAACTTCTCAATAGTTTGATGGCTTCTTTGGAATTTGGAATCACGAAATATCCTTTCTATATCTATTGATATTGTTTGACACACATCTTTTTTACTGTACATAATTTAATTGGTAATCTTAACTTTCAAGCACTCCTATCTATGATGTTGCTCGTCAGGGTTATCAGGCTATCACACCATTGGCATTGTTTGTTCACAATGGAGAACGGAAAGAAAACAGCTTGGCAGTTCAGCATCTTTATCCTTTTCTAGATAAATTCCTACAGATCATTCTCGAATGTTTACTATTTAAAGACTTTGAAGCTAGTTTGATAGATCCAGCTGCCGAGTCCTTGGTTGCTTTGATTTGTGCTAGGAGAGTAAGTATTTATAATTAAATTTGAACTTAGATTTTCGTTTTCCATTCTAAGACTATGTACCTTTCGCTTTTAGAATTTCTATAATTCCTTGGTATCGTCAATAATTGCACAACAAGCTCCGGATATACGAAATCACTTGCAGGAAGCATTTTATAATTTGTCTATAAGCGTTCCAGAAACGCTTCCAGAATCAGTATTGCGACCTAGGGATGTATCCGGTTTTCGGGAGGTTTTATTCAGGTTCTTGATGAATGTTCGCGGATTCTTGAGAATAAAATGAGGATTGGAATATTCAATAGGCTATTTATCTCATACCGGACATAACTTATTTATAATATTATTTCCCAACACTAATGCACGATTATAAAATAAATAGAATATTATCACGCAGACGACACCTCATTAAAAAAGAAAAATGGTTTGATGATTAATTTGAATAATAAATATTATTATTATTATTAATTATTATTAATTATTATTATTATTATTATTATTATTATTATTATTATTATTATTATTATTATTATTATTATTATAATATTAGATCAAATAAATAAAACATTTATTATTATTATTATTATTATTATTATATTAGATCAAATAAATAAAACATTAAATATAATTTAAGTTAGATCAAATAAATAAAACATTAAATATAATTTAAGTTATACAAATTATTACTATGTAATAATCCGTCCTGCGGATAACGTACTCTAATAGAAAAACGAAAGCTTTTAAACATCAATAAATAAATATATAAATATATATCTATATATGTTTAGTTTTCATCATCAATAACGACATTATCATTTAAATAATTAACGAGTTCTATGATATTGATCCAAAGTACTCTTGAATGGATCACCGGAACGGCCTAATACAACTTCACCTTCGTCATCCCAACCATGTTTAGTTCTACCAAATCTAAATATGAGGATACCAATACCAGCCAAAATAACAACACCACCAACTACCGCACCAGAAATAATTAATGTTTTTGTGCTACTTCCACTGTTGGATGATGATGATGACGATTTACCATGGCCACCAGCAGTAGGACTTGTACCGTCTCCGTTTGCTGGCGTTGACGTTTCAAAAGATGTGCTTGTGCTTGTGATCGTAACTATTGTTGGTATATTCGATCCAGCATTTGATGTTGGTGCTAAACTGGGAGTCTGAGTGCTTGTAACAGTTACAGGTGCTTGGGTTTGTGTATTTGTGTCCTTTGATGATGGTTGTGATTGTGTAGATGGTGGTTGTGGTGCTGATGTTGTTGGGGCGGATGATGGTGGTGCTGAAGATGTTGGTGGTGGTGCCGCTGATGACGATGGTGATGGTGCCGCTGATGATGACGGTGCTGGTGATGGTGCTGGTGATGCTGATGGTGATGCTGACGTAACTTTATTAACTTCTTGTAGAATTATGAATATTGATGAGAGCACAAAAATTATATAGAACTTTTTTAGGGTTTTCATGTCTTGTATTTATTGTTTTTTTATTTTTGATTTATTAACTTATGTGAACGTTCGATTATCTGTAAATAAAGGATTGGTATATTAATATTATTGTTAATATTTATTTTCGCTTATTGACTGATTCCGAATATATGCTATTAAACTTGTTGACTAATTTGTTTTTAATCCTGAATATATGCCAGTATAACTTCTTGTGCATCTTTGAATTATAGTAACGACTGAAATTCGGTTGGTCTTTAAATAAATCTACAAATAATCCACAAGGAAAGGTGTTTGTACATACCTCAAACAAAGAGATTTGGGAATAAAACGAATTAATGAGATCTCACCACAACTTACGTAAAGTTTATCAAGTGGGTGTTTTTGAAACACCACCACAAAGCCAGCACCAATTTTGTTTTTAACGTTACATGTTTCCAAATAAGGATATTTTTTATGATTAATCACATGAATGACTTGCCTAATTGAATTGCCATTATCTCGGCCGCCGGGATTAAAACTCGTTTCTACTTTTAGCATAGTGAAGAGAGTTATTAAACTTCTATAGAATACTCTCGTGTAACTTTACAGGTAGTTTTACAAGGCAAATTGACAAGCACAAAATTTACTTTATCGTTTTTATCATTGTCATGAAACACAAAAATTTTTACTTTCATTTAAAAATTCGCATGAGCAGTCTTATACATAGTATTTTTATTGTATATTTATTGAATAAATAACAACCATCAACAAACACCACCACCATAACCATAACAGGGATGGAATCTTCTTCACCACACAAAAGCAATACCAATAAACACAATCAACATTTCTTAACGAATAACAGGCCTCAAAAACAAAAACTAATAGAGGCGGCAACCTTGCGTCCAACACGAGAGCATTCTACCGCTTCGTCCTCTTCTAGCAGTTTTACACAAGCAACTCCTGATAATAATGTAACACCTGATTCATTAGCTAGAGAAAATATTGACGAGACAGAACCTCTATTATCCTCATCGGACATTGTTAGAACTTTTGATAGTGTTTCTGTGATTCCTCAAGACGCCGATCCATTTCTTTTGGTTCATATGCGTCGAAAACAACCTCCGCCTCGTCCTAAATATGTAATCTTCCTTTTAATTTTAGCCTTTATTGATTTTAGCATTATCAGCACCTGCATGATACTATTAATCCATGAGGGTTCTTGGAATGAGCATGGGAAATGGCGTTGGGATTTATTAGAATGGGATATATTGAGTATGGGCGCTTTGCGCATCTTTACTGTCATATGTGTCGATTCATCACTCTGGCTCAGAGAATTAGGTTGGATCTTAGGAGGTGTTTGTGGGGTAAGATTAAATTGTTATTCGATCACTCTTCTGACTTTTGATGATACTTATTTATCCCTTTTTCATCACAGGGTTGCTCAATATATATTATATACAAGTCGAATATGATCTATCAACATAGGCGCGAGACACAATTTTACCATATAGCTTTATTAGCCGCTTCTGCTCTTTTTTGTTTAATTCATTTCATATCTTATATCCTGGTTACCGCAGATAAACGCCGCCGTGCGGCACTTTTGAGAAACGATAGCATCGAATTTCAGGAGGAGTCTTCTGACAACAACAACAATAATAATAATGATGATGTTGATGATGTTGATGACAATGATGAAAATGAAAATAATGTAGGAAGAGTAATTTAAGGTCGTTTTTAAGAGAATGACCAGATATTGAGGCTATGGCGAATAACAACCTATCATAATTTACATATTATTACTTTATAATATTTATTCGAGGAAATTTCATGTTTTATTGTAATAAAAGTGGAAATATTTCATTTTACATGGACGAGTCGTTAGTAAAAGGCAAGGCTATCAACTTTGAGATATTTTTAATTTCACGAAACAGAAAATCAAAAGGATTGACTATTTAGATTTTTTTACTATTCTTCTTCTCTGAACATATCACAAGACGACATTGACAGTATAAGAATATATAACGAGAATGCCGCTTATAAGACTAGAACAACATTATCAAATTTTACTTTCCCTCCTTCCATATTTTTCTAAAATCAGCATTCGATTTTCTTACAGTTTCATTGCTGGTTGTGCAATCATTGAAAGATGTTTTCACTTTGAGAGAAATTTTGGTTATTCCGAAAAGTTATTTCTCTGCCTTGATCATCAATTTTATTTAAAAAATGACATGTAAGAATTGTACATTTTTTAATGTCTTTTGTAAATGATAAAAAGATATTTAGGATTTTTTGATAGTCGATCGACGATGATATTTCCAGAGTTGGAAGGTCCGCTTTTATAATGATTTCGTTGTCATTCATGGTATCGATCGCAAGACCTCCTTTATATACCCAACTTCCCATTTTTACTAAATAAATTCGCTTTTTATATATCTTTATAGGATCGTAGGATCGTAAAATATTTTTTCTCTTTTATCATTGTCTTGATCATTTAGATCATCTATTATCATATTAACTTGTTCTGTAAGTCCAAGAGAATCTTGAATATCCCTAATGTTTTTCTCGCTAATGATATTATTGATCTTATTAATTTCCATATCATTAGTATATTTGTTGGATGCCTATTCGAATAAAGAATTTTTATTCGAATATTCGAGATCAATTTTGCAACTTATTCGAACAATCTTTGTTAACAAAATGAATAAAACGAATAGAATATTCTTCTTCGAAGATCGATTCGAATATAAGTAATTACATGCATGATTGGCTATAATAATTAGTCACATGAAAATTGTTTTTTTGATAACTAATAATCTATATTACTAGATGAGAGCAAACAAAAAATGAAAAAATCTATAATAATTTTTTAAAAGATTAGTAATTAAATTTGAATTTTTTTTAATGATATATTTTCTCACCTCGATTATTGTGGAAAAATATCAAATAAATGCATGTTTCTTTTAAGAAATATTATTTCGTGAACAATTTGTGAATTCGAGATACTAGATATTTTCTAGCTAGTCAATGAAGAATAAAATAATCATTTTTTTGGATTCTTCACCAATCTAATGGATTCATATCACGAATCACTTGATGTACATCATCATATTGGATAGTTTTGTTAACTGATACTACTTATAGTTTTGTATATTTTGTTACTGAGTTTTTCTTTTTTATGATGTTTATTATTATTATTATTCTTACTAAATTCTTTAATGATAGACTGATGAGTTATAAGAGAGTTAGAAATTGATGATAAAATATATAATTCATTATTGTAAACTTATTGAATTAATTCTTATATATCAACTTGTTATATAAGTGTTATTATCTTTTTGGTACAAGTTCTGAGATGGAGATAAGTATTTAATCTAATATTACAAAAGCACATGATAAAAGCATCCATGTGCTTAAAGCAATATTTGAAAGAGTCTTTAAAAGATTTATTAACAAGAGTATAAATGCTATTATTTATTTAAAGATAGGTAATGATAATATTCTTGTTGTGACTAACTAGGATATAGTTCAATTTCAAAATGTAATTTTCAAGACAGATATAATATTCAGTTTATTAACAAGATAAAATAATAGATCTTAATCAAGATCTATTTTATAAGAGAGATTTTTTAGAATTCTCTTAAAACTATAATCTAATAAAATGTGAATTAAGAATTAAATTCATAAAACTCAAACTAAATAATTAACTAACTAATAACTATCTTATTAGTTTATTAACTTATTAACTTATTAACTGTCTAAAATCACTAGCTAAGATATATCACTTTTATATATTTTAGAGATTATACAAATAATACTTTTATTATGATACTTATATTAGTTTTACTATGATCTAAATGTTACTTTAGCTAGTATCATAGTATTAGTTTTGTTATGATAGCATTGTTAATTTTGCTATAATAGTTTTACTAACTTTAATATGATAATTTTGCCATGATCATTATGTTTGCAAAATCTTCTAAAAATATCTACAAATAATATTCTCTAAAACTAATATTCAATAAGATATAAAGAATTATTTATCCAATCATATTGTGATATGAAGTGATCAATAATAAAATTAACTAATATTTTACTAAAAGTTTATATTATAATAATATTAAGAATTCAAGGATTTTTATATGAGAATCTAATAAATAATATAAGAGATAATTTATTATCAAACTATCAATATTATTGAAGAGATTGATAAAGCTTCTTTTATATTTGATTCAATACTTCTTTTGTTTTTTGTGATATATTAAGATCAAATTTTTATTTCTTTCTTGATTTACTTGAAGTTTCTTGATAATTATTAATCTTAATATTATTAATTTCTTGTAATTCAAGATTTAATAATTCATTAAAAATCATATTTATATCATTTGATATTTCTTCATTCATTTGAATTTTCTAATTTATCAAGAATAAACTGAAAGTTAAATATTTAATTTTACTTAAAATAGTTATTAATTCCTGAAAATCTTTAAGTATATCAAGAAAAGCTTTTATTAATTCTTATTCATCTACTATTTATTTAATTATTTTTTATCTAACTGTGTTTAATTATTTAAATCTAATTATATATATATTAATAAATATAAAATAATATACTTTAATTTAATAAGATAATTTCAAGCTAAAAAAAGTTAAATTTTATTTGTAAATACATTATTAATTTTTAAGTTATCTTTTAAAATTAAGATTTTTTGAGTTTAATATAATTTTTTTATTTATTTTAAAAAATAATTAAAAAAGTTACTTGATTTATAATATAAGAAGTTAAATATAAGTCAATTCTTTGTTAATAGATAATTGTAAAATATATAGAATTTTTTCAATATTAGATATTAATTAAATTATTTTAATATATTATCTGTAATAATTATCATTATTTTCTCTTTTAAATCTTATTTTTTAATTATTTCTTATAATAAAAAAGTAATTTTTTTCTAATATATAAATATTATTATTATAATAATATAAATTTCTTTAATTTTATAATTTTTCAAACTTCAAATTTTTAGCTAATCAATTAATCTTTAGAAAATATATGAATTTGAAGAATTTAATTAATATATTAATTATAAATTCAATTACAGTTTAGTAATAATTTTGCAATACTTTAGTAATACTTCAGAATTATAGATATATAATTAACTTAAAAATTAATAATAGTTTGTAAATAATTTATTAATAATTTAATAATAATTTAGAAATGATTCAAAAATAAAATTTATTTATTTTTTTTATTATTTTTTTCTTATAAAATATCTATTTTATTTATTATTTATCTTTTTATTTTAATTTTATCATTTATATTTTCTTTTAATTTATTATATATATCTTATTTTTTTATTTTATTTATTTATTTATAATTTTTTTATTTCAAAATTTATAATTATGTATTAAAATAATAAATAAGTTATGAAATCTATATAATTCTAAAAATATATAAATATCTTTATTCTCAAATATGAAATAAATATACTTAAATAATAATAATTCTCTTGTCTTTAATAATACTTAAAATATACTTATTTTATAATTAACTTTATTTCTTTATCTTGATATTTGTTTTTATTTATCTCTTTATCATAACGGATTATATTCTGATTAATCACATATTTTTCTTGTCTAAAAAATATAAATAGTAAATATTTTTTACTTAAAATAAGCCAAGTATATTTTATTTAATTTTATAAAATTCTTATAAACTTTTCTATATATAAAAGTTTTAATTATTTTTAATATATACTCTTTATTTACTTAATAATTAAAAAGATATTATTAAGAAGTTCAGTAAGAAAACTGAATTTATAGTTTTAGTTTAGTTATTTTAATTTTATATATTTATTTTTATTATATTTTATAATCATACTTCTTGTTAATTATTTTTATTTTTGTCTTATATTAATATAATTCTTATAAGTATTAACATTAAAAAATTTTTAAAATAATTATAATTCTCTTTATCTTTATAAATAATTTAGTTTTAACTCTCAAAACTTATTATAAATTATATTTTTGATAAAATCTACCTTCATGAATTTAGTTTATAATATTTAATATCTTTTCTATAAATTCAAATATACAGAAATTTTTTTTATTTTATTTATTATATTTATTTATTTATTTATTTAGTTAGTATTTTAAAAATTAGCTATTCTTAAAGTATTTTATTTTTATCTAAATAATTTAGAAGATTTATAAATATATATTATTCTTTTATTAAACTTCTAATTAACCTATATTTTAATAAATATAATTAAGAAAATTCTTGAAAATATTTATTTTATATCAAATTATATAATTATTACTCTTATTATTATTCTGCTAATTAAAATTTAGATAAAAAATTTATAAATTTTCTTATTTAAACTCAAGACTATTATATAATCTTTCATAATAGATTATCATAAAAATTTTTTGATAATATAATATAATAAAATTATATATTTAATTAACTTTAAAAAAAATTATCAAGTTATTTAAAATCTTTATATTTAATATAAAAATCACAATTAAATAACAGATCTATCTAGTTAATAATATTCTTATAATTTTTAAAAAAATAAATAACTTTAAAATACTCTTAATTAATTAGCTTACAGAATTAAAATATAAAAGTAGTAATTCTAAAGATTCTGAAGAATTAACTATTATATTTAAAGAAATTTAATAATAAAACTTTTAACTAAAAGAAAATTCAAATATATCAAAAAATATAGATGATCTTATTCAAGCTCTTAAAAAATTAACTTAATTAATAAAAATTTAAAGAACAGAGAAAATTCTTATTTTAATTTATAAATTTAAAAGTAATAATCAGAATCTAATTAAATAATTATATAATTTTAAAGTAGCTATCAAAGCTAATAAAATTATTAATAAAAGAAAAATTAAAATAGTAAGTAAATATTTAAAAAAAATTAGTTACTATCTGATTTGATTAATAAGCTATAAGTAATATTCTTGAATTAACTAAATAAACTAATAAAAATTATAATAATTATAATTTTACTTATTATTTTATCTATAAATTCTGTTTATCTTATAAGATGCAATAATAATAATATAAATTAAAATTATTAAAATAAATTGAAATGATTAAAAAATATATCAATTGATTTATAGAATTAGAAAATAAAATAGATTTAAAAAAAATCTATTCTAAAAAATATAAAATTAGAATTTTTAAGAAAGATCTTAAATTTAAAATTTGAAAATGAATTAATTTGAATACTAAAAATATTATGAAAAGTATAATTAAAATTATAAAGAATATTAAAAAAGCTAATTCTAATTCTCTTAAATAAATCTATCATTAGACTCAAGCTTAATCAACTAGTAAATAAAATATTCTTATTAGAAATATTATCTTAATTAATTGTAACTTATAATAGCTAATTAGAAAATTATGATTAATTATGATAGCTAATCAAAAAATTATGACTAAGCTATAATATTATCTTTAGTTTTTACTAAGATTTTGCAAGATCTAATTAGTAGATTAAATTATATAAAATCTAATAAAAGATATAATAATCAAAATAATAATAGTAATTAATAATAAAATCAGTTAATAAAAAAATCTAATATTATTTATTATAATTGTAAAGAAAAAAAATATGTTAATAAAATATATCTAATAGTTTTTTAATCTGAAAATTTTTAGATTAATAATTAAAATATCTCTTAAAATTAGAATAATTAAAATCAGAATAATAATAATAATAATAATAATAATAATTAGTAAAATCAGAATATTCAGAATATTTATTAATAACTTAATAGTTCTTAAAATATGAATACTATTTCTCTTCTTATTCAAATTCAGAATTTAATAATAATATTATAAGTAACTATAGACTGATGCAAAAAAATTGGTATATCAATATAAAAATCAATAATTACTTCTAATAAAAGTTATTCAAATTTTAACCAATCTTTATA
>CAJVPS010000631.1:0-21577 GCA_910591765.1 Ambispora leptoticha
AGTAAAGTAATACTTTATTTATTATTAAATTAAAATATAATAGAATAATTAAAATAATATAAAAAGTTAATTTAGATCATTTTTTATTTAATATAAAAAATTTATAAAAATTTGAATGATTTTTATTAGAAGCAATTATTAATTTTATATTAGTATATCAATCTTTTTGTACTGGATCATATTTTAATAAAATATTATACCTGATAATCACGTGATCGAAAAATCGAGCATCTTTAAAATCTTTCTGTGTAATAACGTAGAGGGAATTTTCGAAAAACCAAACCGATAACTTTTATAAGTCAATCTATACTCTACATTATCGGTTTAGTTTCAAAAAAAGTTATAGGCATTTAAATCCATGTTTCCTTCGAAATTGAAGCAAGCACATGAATATTTAATTGGTCAGAATTAACGTTGTAGCATAATTTGGGCTGATGATTTGTCGGGTATCACCATAGAATTGAAAATTCTTTAAAATTCATATTTAACGTTAAGTGTTGATTCTGTCTTGTATGAATAATTGTATGATGAAATTCAGCCAATCAAAAAAATAATACATCAGGCCATTATTAGAATTTATGTTTAAAAAAAGTCTAACTACAAATAATTTTATAAAGGCAATTGAATAACATATTTTTTTAATAATTTTAAAGTATTGAATGTCTAATAGAAGTGGGACATCATTTTAATTACCTTTTATATCGTTACATTTTATTATTTTGGATTGAAATGGCGCTATTTCCTATATTTAAAATCATTGTTCAACCTAAACGGTTTTTTCTGGGATGAATCCCTAACAATTGACTTGCTGAATTTAGGTTTCTATTAATAACAAAATTGTAAAACCTTCAAGGCTGTACAATGGTTTGTGGCGAAGCTAGACAATCATATATTTATTTATTGCATTCGAGTTTACCCAAACAGCTGCAGCTGTGGAATTTAAATTAATACAACTATTAAGATAAAACCCAAATTTGACATGGTCGTGAAAAGTTATAATGGAGACGTACTTGACGAATACGATCTGCGACGTGCTAAAGAAAACCGTGTAAAATTAGCAATTTTGATTGTTATTGGAGTTTTAATTGCTGGTTTTGCGACATGGAATATTTGGCGGATGGTGCAAGCTATACAGTCACCTGTTGTCAGTGTAAGAGACGCGGTTCGATCTGAAATACCTGTAAGTTTTTTATTAAACCACATGTTTTTAGGAAATTATGCGCTATAAATGGTAAGAGAAATAAATGAAAGTTAAATATAAATAAATAATAGGTGCCTGGGCTCGTTTTTTGTGGCTTAACTCTAGATCAGCCAATTCAATGCTTTAAGAGTGCTTTTAATGCGGCCGACGATGAATATAACAAGGTAAGTCGTGAGTTCAATTAAAAAAGCCATATAGAATTTATATAATTACTTGAATATATGCTAGATATAATTTACTGAATTACACAGGGTGATCCTTGTGACGAATATCTTTCGAGAGAAAGATTTGACGGTACCAGTTTCTATAATATGTATGGTTTTTATAACCTAACCGGTCAATATTGCTGTAAGTTTTAAGTGTTGATTTCAGGGATTGGAACTTTTGTGATTTTGTGTCTAAAGAGTGATCCAATTCAAGTTTATTATTTACGTGTTAACAATATCACAACGTAATACAGATATCTTTGACCCTCGGAGACCTTACAATAATGCATTAGGTCCACCTCTTAGATACAATAATTCGACACAAAAAATTGCTTTGGCTTTATGGTCCAGTGTGAATGCGAATAACACGGTAAGTGAACTTTATTATATTGTTATCGTCATTAAATAAGCGGGTTTATTTACCTTAATTTGACCTCATACTTACTAGTTAGGGGCAATCACAATTGATGAATGGTATTTCTTTGGAATATTCACCGAGCGGGAAAATCCTCAAGATGTTAAATTTCAAATAGTGAAAATGGTAAATATCGTATAGCGAACGGAATCTAGATAAAATCATCGTATTATTATATACTTACTATTGGCGGGGGGGTTTCAATAATAGCCTGCAATCTCTTATCTTTACTTTAGTCGTATCGAGAAAAAGCAAAATATCAATCTAGACGTAATAACTGGTGGCGGTACAGGAAATACGGAATATGATCCAAATGCAGATGTGGAACTGGACACGTCATTTGACAGTTTTGCAATTTCTGGATTTGGCATTTCACCTAATCTTTGGAGTCTTTTCCGAATTATCCCGAAAGATTATAAATTTGATCCAGTTGCCAAATTACAAGCTTATTCCATTCAAATTTGGTTTGGACGTGTTGAATTCACATTATTGCAATTGACCGCTAACATGGGTGGTTTTGTGAGCATTCTAAGCGCGCTCTATTTCATTCTTCTTGGATCAAGACGTGTTGATCCGTGGGGTATTATTCAGAGATATGTAAGTTAAATTCAAATTTTTTTACTTATTAATGAAGCATCATTAATTAACAAATAATATATCATCAGTAATGTTCTTTGAATTTTATGTAGGTTCTTAAATCAGTTCCACCTGCTTATACACCAACCGTATTCCCGTACTCGTACACTGACACAAAACATCAACAGGAGGAACCATTGTCAAATCTAGCACAAGCTGAAGCGTTACATCCACCAGGAGCTGATCAGAATTCGCGGTTAGGATTCAGTGGTGCATCTACATCCACGCCATCATCAGTATACCAACCTAGCGACATTGGAATAGTTCCGGGGATATATCATCCTCAAGGCGATTACAGTGATCCACAGATTGAACGTTTAAGAAATGAATTACGGGCCGAGATACAGGGAACAATTGCGCAAGAAATCGGAAAATTGAGAGTGTACTTGAGTAAATATTATTTCCGGGATCTTGCACCATCTGAATAGTAATATGGATAAGGATAACGATAACGATAACGATAACGCGAGTACTTTCCAATTTTCATTTAATAATTCTACGCTTGTAATCAAATTTATCTTTATTTATTATATAATATTATGTATATTTTGTATTATTTTTCTGGTAAATTCAAATTCATGGTTTAATGTAACAATTCTGGAGGGAACGGGAAACTAGAATAAAATGATTACAAATATTCCGATTACGTTTCACTTAATGAGTATATTATTGACGAATCAATAATTTTATTCGTAGTAAAAAGCGAAGAAAATAAAAATATATTACGAATACAAATATCATTTACAAAAAACGAAATAACTATGAATTTAAAATTAGAATATTATCGATATTATCATAGGTTGACGTTCTACTTAGAACTGGTGTATTTAGTGACGGCTTTAGTACCTTCAGAAACCGCGTGTTTCGCTAGTTCTCCTGGAAGAATAAGACGAACGGCCGTTTGAATTTCCCTAGACGAGATAGTGGATTTTTTGTTGTAGGCAGCGAGCTTGGAAGCTTCGGTTGCAATGCGTTCGAAGATATCATTTACGAATGAGTTTAGGATCGACATCGCCTTGTTTGAAATGCCGGTGTCTGGGTGGACCTGCTTGAGCACCTTATAGATGTAGCTGGAATAGGTCTCTTTTCTAACCTTCTTCTTTTTACCTTTTTCTCCTGCCTGTTTTTTTTCTTTCTTTTCAGCAGGGGCTTTAGAGGCGGGTGCCTTGCTAGCAGTTGAAGCAGGTTTCTTTTCAGCTTTTGGCGGCATTTTGTATTATGTATGTTATGTGTTTATGTGTGTAGATTTGAAGATTTTATATATTATGTGTCAGGGAATTATTATGACCGTATATTACTGACGTAGTGCCTATAATCGTGATTTTATTAGGATTGAAAAATGGATGGAGTGCGAGTAAGGAGCCCCTCTATTTATACTGATTTTATTGTTTTGGTATGAACACGCGTTGCCACTTTATTTCGCGCAATACCAAAAATGTCCCTTGACAAAAACACAAAGCACATATAATGAATAGTTATTTGAACAAGAGAGTGTTTCGATTGGTCAACAATCACGCGTTCTTACTAATTGTGGCTTTCGTTCTGATTTGAGGATACGTGTGTACAATCTTTCTTCTTTCGCGTATTGTTTATTTTTATTACCCTTGGATTGATTTTGCAAAGTAACGTGATTATGTATATAATGTAATCCGTATTATTAATAACAGACATACGCCACACGATTTTATATTTTTTTTTGTTTTGTTTTTTGTGAGGATAAGCGTGTATTTTGAATATAAAAAGGGGCCCTTGATTTTTTTTCTCTTGATTTTCTTCAAAGTAACAAGAATAACAAATTTCTCGCAAAATAATAACAATAATTTCTCACCCATAAAAAACAACACAATCACAACAACTATCAAACATGTCTTCAGGAGGAAAATCGGGTGGTAAATCCGCTGCTGCCGCCTCAGCTAAAGCTAGCTCTTCTCGATCAGCGAAAGCCGGTCTTCAATTTCCAGTCGGACGAATTCACCGTCTTCTTCGTAAAGGTAACTACGCGCAACGAGTTGGTGCTGGCGCGCCGGTGTATCTTGCTGCCGTACTTGAATATTTGGCTGCGGAAATTCTGGAATTAGCGGGAAACGCTGCCCGTGATAACAAAAAATCAAGAATCATTCCACGTCATCTTCAATTGGCTATTCGCAACGATGAAGAGTTAAACAAGTTACTCGGCCATGTTACTATTGCTCAGGGTGGTGTGCTGCCAAATATTCATCAAAATCTCCTTCCAAAGAAAAATAAGAAAGGTGCCGCGGCCGCAGAAGTATGATCCTCCGTTATCCTTGAAGAGTGACAACATAACATACCAAACATCATAATTCTATTCTCGTATCTTATCGCTAAACGAAACTCATTCCGTTTAACATTTAAATTAATCTTTGCCTATGTATTAGTTTGTAATATTATTAATTTTCCTTTTATCATTAATAAAATTAAATGAATCTGCGTTAAGATCTTTGAATAGTTTGATCAATTAGTTAGATTACTCGTACAAATGATTAGAATACAAAGAAAAAACGGAAGAAATTAAAATTTTACACGAATTTTCATATTAATGAATTCTCTATATAATTAATCTATGTAAGTGCGCGAGTTATTTCTACCGAGGGTGATCTAATAAAAACTGTGCTGCTCTATTGATATCGTTATTAGCAGACTGAATGGCTTGTGCTATATGAGAATAAGAACTCTGCGGGAACATTGCTTGTAACGTAGCAATTTGTTCTTCAGTAACTGCGGCTGAAGGTGGAGGAAGCTAAAAATAAATAAGAAATATTAAGTTTTTAAGTTTCCGCTATGGTTCTTCTAATGTAGCATAAAGTATTAAATACCGGGGGATCCCGATGATATTGAGGTCCTCGCCGCCTGGAATGATCCTGTGTCATTCGTCGTTGTTGATCTAAAATGACGTTACCACCGGTAGTCGTACATCTTCGCGTAGAGTTTGTAGATAAAAGAGGTAATATAAATCGTGACGCAAAATGATTAAGAAATCCGGGTAGTCGCCACTTTTTTAGCCCTAGATATTCACTTTGATAGATAACACCGGCCAATATACCACATAGAGCGGCAACTGATGATGCGGGGTAATGAAAGCCCAATAACTTTTTCGTGGATTGGTTATGTGTTAGAATAAACGATAAGAAAGGTGCGATATATTGTAATAATATCAAGCTCTGCATGTATTAAGTTACCTGTAATCCTAAAGAATATACTATAAATTTGCTTGAAATGGTGACACCGAGAAATGTGAAGAGTGGTGTGGATGGAACCACCCTTTGATATTGATATAAACCTGCAAATATCATGGCATAAGGACCGCCTGGTATATAATTTAATCCAAAATATTTACCAGCCCATAATGCTCCAAGTTCGAGTATTGTAGATATCGCTGAAGACGCGAATAAAAACGCCTATCGCATATAAGAAAGATTAAGAGTAAATACCAATTTCAACTGATTCTCGAATTCTAATAACAAATCAATTTCTTTACACAACCTAACCCTCCCTTTCCCTTGCATTGATCCAACGATTACTTACTGCATATTTTGATGTTCCGAATTGTCTTTCAATAGTTCGAAGATTATAAAGCACCAATCCACCTAACAGCACTTCTCCCGAACTGGCAAATGCACAATGCGAGCTGATTAACCGCCAAAACTACACAAATCAAAACCCAATAATAATAAAAAATGATAAAATATATATATATATATGAATAATCATGTTTTTTTACCTAGAAATCATTCATTATTAGATGAAATATATACGAAAACGAAAACAATAGATAGATACTTCATGTTGTTCGGTTATGTTCGGTATTAGCTGTAAGTGCAAAAGCGGTTTGAAGTCGAGTAACGCTGTCGCCAGAGTACAACCTCCAAGACTGAGGATTGCGCATTTGGTTACGGGGGCATTTTGAAAGCCTATTTTTGGAACAAAATATTTTATTAAACGAATCAATTTGGATTTCTTTATGATATTTCAGATTTCTCTTCGTATGTCTGCAGAGTTTAATACATGCCAGATGGTCCTGCGGAAAACATTGTCAATAAAAAACGATGATTTTAAAAGCTACCGCTACTAAAAGTTTAACGTTTAGTGTGTTCATTGGCTCATCATTTCAAGAAGCGGTGTGACATCATTGTTGCAATTTTCAAAAAAAAAATTTAGTCGAAAATGCAATTTACCAAAATTTCGCAAGCTTTGAAATTAACGAGTATTAATAATCTTTCCCTAAATTTTTTGTTACATGCTGAAACTTTAAGGCATGTTTCAGTAAAAAATATAAACCTATTAAAAACCAAGAAGTATGACTTTAAAGTTTTAAAAAACATGAATTAATTATTTGACATGTTCATACGAATATATTTTATTGTATGCTGCAATTAATCGCGAAATGTATAATAATAATAATTATTATTTTTGAGTTTGAACATTTACGAGAATTTGTTATTTGTCTTTCTTTATTATCAACACTGAAAAATTCTTCTTAAAGCATTATTAGAAAAAGGTTATTATCCTATGGGCATTTATCAGCCACGGCATTAATACCTTTTGTTGTAGATCAATCTGTAAGTTCTAAGTGAATTCTTTTATGTTATCATCATTATATCCTATCAATAACCTTTATTTAACTCTGCAAAAATAACGATTAGAAAGGAATTGAACGATCATATGACATCTTTTCACGCCTATTAAAAGAACGAATCGTTTGCTTGAATGGCGAGGTTTTGATATTTTCCTGAAAAATTATTTATTGGTTGCATCAGTACTCAATGAATATTTATTAATTAATCGATAATGAGGCTTGGTAATTACAGATAGAAGATCATGTCGCGTCCGTTGTAATAGCGCAATTATTTTATCTTGAAAATGAGAATCCTGAAAAAGAAATTAAGTTATATATTAATAGCCCAGGTGGAGCTGTGACATCCGGATTAGCCGTATATGATGCAGTAGGTGGTTGTATAGTGCCGAAAATAAGCACCCCTGGATCCAAGTAAAACAATGAGTCAACATTCTGCATACTTCTAAGATGAATCACGTTGGGATTGTTGATTCTCTTCCATGTGAAACAAGTGGCGTATGGGAAGTACACCTCTCAATTTAGGTGCAAAAAAGTGCTTATTTTCGGCACCACGGTGACATTTATATCGTATCTTTATAACTAACAAATCTAAATATGACTCTTATTATTGTCGTTTGATTTAGATGCAGGTGATTATAATATTTTTATATAGTGTTCTTATGACGTTTTAACGTAACATTGCATTGAATCGAGCATTGCTCATTTTTTTCATAAAGTATATTCAATCCCCAGTTTCAACTTGTTGTTATGGTCAAGCTTGTTCAATGGCATCTTTGTTATTAGCAGCGGGTAATATGTTCATTCATCTATTGATTATTCTTATACTTATCACGATAAATTCATCAATATTATTTTTTTGATTAATCAGGCGAACCAGGTAAAAGATACTCGCTTCCCAATTCTAGCATTATGGTACATCAACCGAGCGGTGGAGCACGTGGCCAAGCGACTGATATTGCCATACACGCCAAAGAAATTCTGAGAGTAAGAGAAAGATTAAATAAAATATATCAAAAACACACAAAGAAACACACTTTAGCCGATATAGGTAATTTAATAATTTGTTCTCTAATCCTCACATAAATCAATTTTTTATTATAAGTTTGCATATCATTTATAGAAAAGGCAGTAGAACGAGATTATTTTATGACAGCTGAAGAAGCGCTCGAGTTTGGATTGATTGATCGGATAATGGAGAAGAGAGATGTGAGCGTCGATGATGATGAATCGTCCGCTCTCTCTGAATCATCTCCTACTCAATGATAAATAACATTCATTCACTTTTTAAATAAAATTTCTTGAAATTAGCAACCGTATAATGATAATAAATGCTATGTTTAATGAAATTTTAACAAAACGTAAGGAATTCAAGGGGGCATCCATAATTTACGCTAAATGAGCAAATAAGGTTTTTGCTAACCCTCTTCACGTTAAATGATTGATAGTCTACTCACATGTAAAGTCAGACCTCACTAAATGCAACTTGCTCGGACCAATCTTTTAAAACTGCATTTAGAAAACCATACATTTATGGAAATTAAGTATATATTTGGGCAAGAGTTTGAGCTTGCATTTAGGGAGATATTGTATTTAGGGAGGTCTGACTGGAACTTGTTAATTGGCTTCGTGAACCCCCCTTAATTTAACGTAAATTATCAAACATATTTATAGGTCTTTTTTCATTCTAAAGCTATAGGATTTTATATGGTTGTCAAACTTATGAACGACACATTACATATTATCCAAAATTGGAGATAACCAGTTCAAAAGAAAATGCGTATCACGAAATGCCTACTTTGAAAGGTCATTTCCGCTGACATTTAATCGAAGTACTCTTGATGGGTTTTATTAAACTATTTACGCGTGAGCTCAGAATTGTACTGTAATACGGTATTTTCATTGTTCATCCAGCATTTAAAAACTCGCTGAACTTGTATTTTCTCATTTTGC
The DNA here is from genome assembly GCA_910591765.1 of Ambispora leptoticha. Taxonomy (NCBI): domain Eukaryota; kingdom Fungi; phylum Glomeromycota; class Glomeromycetes; order Archaeosporales; family Ambisporaceae; genus Ambispora; species Ambispora leptoticha. The sequence continues at coordinate 9,003 of CAJVPS010000631.1, forward strand.
ACAAAGAATTTGAGTGTTATGTGAATTTTGAATCGTTCACTTTTATCGCTTATGAAAATCGAGATAATATTATTCATAGCATAAATGAGATGTGTTGAAGAAACCAAAATATATATAATATAATATAAATATGTACTTCCTCGAAATATTTCAATATGTAAAAGTTAATCTTTAAGCAATTATTTTTTTAAGTCCGTAATTAATTATGAGAATCAAATCAACTTAATAGAAGCGTCGAATTAACAAAATTAATTATCTTCTCAACACTTATTAGAGCAACTTATGATGATATTTTTTCATTTAGCATGATATACCATGTAATTTATACCATTCTGGTTCGTTTCAGACTCTCATATACTTTCTTCGGATGATTGTTAGACTCATACCGTTTTCTTTCTATACCAGCTTCACGAAAGATATCTCCCAAGGAACTCGAATCCAAAAGCAATGAATATTATTAATTTTTAAATTGAGAATTGTATATTCTTCGTCCTAAGAATAAATAAGAGGCTCCAATTAAAACTAACGACGCTGTTGCCGACGAATAAATTTCAAACAGTGTCATAGTCAGCCACAATTGACTTTCTATCGATACGTAATCATAAATAACATGATTCATTGTTAACGTTTCTTTTTCCTCAAGATTTCGTCGAGTTATTAATAATGCAAAAATTTTATTGGTCGAACAGGGGCGGGGGTTTGCAAAGGGAGATACTATATTGGGGTTACTAGAAGCAATGCTCTACGATATTTGTCTTGACTTAATTCTTGCTTAGTAAAAAAACGCATAACAAACGATAAGGAAGCGTGAAATTCGCATTTAACTCCCAAAATTATCGATATAATAAAGAAACTCGCTACATATATTCAAAAAACCATTGAAGATCTCTCTGCAGTGTAACAAATAATTGAAAATCGTAAATATACAAAATTTCTCACTTTTTTACGCTTTGTAAAAAGACATTTTCCACCATTACTGCGAGCTGTTTCTCGAGAACCATACTCAGTACTATTTATTCTACTCATAGAAACTCTATTAGTTTTCAGTAAAAAATTACATCTTTTGTCCTTATAAGCAACAACAACGACATCCAGTCTTTCGGGACTTTAGATAAAAAATGAGTCTACAAACCTATGACATTGTGGTGTTCTTTTTCAGCATTATCCTGGACGTTTTTTTTCGCGAGATAAGACCTCGCGGTTCACATAAAATTCCAACAGAAGGACCAATAATATTCGTTGCAGCGCCTCATGCAAACCAGGTAAATTTATAATAGGAAAAATTGTTCAAAAAACAAATAAAAAAGGATATAAACTTCTTTATAGTCAACTTATAAAGACGTAAAAGTATTCCTCATTTATGAATGATTGATCAATGCAAATTGAATATCGGATCGGAGATTTGCGTTTTGGTTGGAGATCTTTTGATGTAGCATATATTCATTATATTTTTGTTTTTCATTGATTGCAAATATTTTCATAGTTTGTCGATCCTTTAATTCTCATGAACCATTGTCAAAGACGCGTGTCTTTTTTAATTGCCGAAAAATCCATGAAAAGAAAATATATCGGGGCAATGGCACGAGCCCTCAATGCCAGTAAGCTTCTCTTTCACAACACTATGTATGATCTTATGAGATTCTATCTAACATTGATTTACAGTCCCAGTGACACGTCCCCAGGACATGGCTAAACCTGGAAAGGGCCGTATAAAAATCATAAATCGCAAAACTGAACCAACACGTATAGCTGGTATTGATACGATGTTCACTAAACAACTAAAAGTTGGCCATCAAATTGCACTTCCAAAAGACCGAGGATCGTCAGAAGTAATACAGATTATCTCTGATACTGAATTAATAATCAAAAAGGAATTTAAAGATTTAGTTGCTATTGAAATGCTTGACAAACCTGAAGGCACTCCTTACAAGTGCGTTCCTCATATTGATCAAAGTCAAGTATACAAATCGGTTTTTGAGACGTTGAATGCTGGACACTGTATAGGAATCTTTCCTGAAGGAGGAAGTCATGATCGAACGGAAATATTGCCGCTAAAAGGTTATTTGAAAAAAATCTAGAGCATTTACCATGGTCGAGTGTATAGACGATTTTATTGATATTTTTTTTATAGCCGGGGTTACGATTATGGCTTTGGGTGCAATGGAAGCTAATCCCGAACTTGACGTGAAAATTGTCCCTTGTGGTAGTAACTTTTATGAAGTGTACATTCTATCCAAATAATATGCTCATTTTATTTTTTTTGTGCATCAGGTCTTAATTATTTTCATGCGCATCAATTTCGCTCACGAGCTGTGGTCGAATTTGGAGCCCCAATATCGATTTCACGGGACCTTGTCGAGAAATACAAAAGAGGTGGTACAGAAAAACGCGAAGCGTGCTCTAAACTTTTAGATACTATATATAATGGATTAACTGCTGTTACTGTAAATACGCCTGATTACGAGACATTAATGGTAAATCTTCAATTCGGATTTGACAACCTATGTAAGTTAAATAATAATAATAATAATTCATCTATCCCAATTTTGAAGGTCATTCAAGCTGGTCGTCGTTTATATAAACCTGCACATAGAAAGCTGCTTATATCACAAGTGGTTGAATTAAATCGCCGATTTGTTGCCGGTTATATGCATTTTAAAGATGATCCGCGCGTACAAGAAATAAGGCAACAAGTGATGACCTATAATCAGTTATTAAAGTATCATGGGTTGAGAGATCATCAAGTGAATAAAAAAGTTTTAGGCGGAAGAAGATCCGCTGGCTTATTGATATATCGAGTTTGCTTGTTATTTTTTTGGACTGTTTTAGGACTTCCCGGGTATTTTAATATAAAGCTGTGGTCAAGTTCAGTTATAATTGAAGTTTCTTTTTAATTTTAATTTTTTTTTAAAATTTAGTTTCGTATTGAATCTACCAATAATTGTAGTTGCGCGTCTCATTTCTAGTAAAAAAGCCAAAGGTTGGTTAAAATGGTACGAATTATAAACATTAATAATTAATAACCTTGCTTTTCTTTTTGCATAACAGAGGCGGTCCAAGCCTCGTCAGTCAAAGTAGCTGGGCGTGATGTTCTTGCAACATGGAAACTTCTTGTGGCATTAGTATTCACTCCTATATTATACGGATTTTACGCATTTATTGTTTTTGGCTTCTCTGTTAAATATAACTGGCCTACAAAATGGAAAATCTTTGGCCCCATTTTATCTTTTTTCGTAATGTTGATAGGAAGTTATACAACCATACGTTTGGTTGAGACTGGTCTTGATATATACAGGTAAAAAGTCTCAAATGTCATTAAATAATGAGTAATACTGATTCAAATAATTAATATTTACTGATCTTTGACTAATAATTTCATTTAGATCTCTAAAACCTCTTTTGTTGTCTTTGTTACCTGGTAGAAGAAATGATATACAGAATCTTAGCGAAGTCCGCGAAAAATTATCACATGATCTTACAGAGCTGATTAATGAGTTAGGACCAAAAATCTATGATGATTTTGACGCAGAACGTATTGTGCAAGCTGAAAGGCCACTATCATCCTCGAATGCGTCAAACACAAGTTTATTCCATTCACCTATTAATTGGCTAGATGATCAAGTCTTCAATTGGGAAACAGTTGCAAATTCCGAATGCGATGATGTTTTCTTTTTCATGGATAAACAGAATGGAAGTGTTACTGGACGTAGTAGAACTAGTTCTTGGGCTGCCAGCGGACAAACGTCAAGATCACGTAGTCGTGCCAGTTCTGTCGGTGCGACTCCTGGTGGTGGTGGCGAATCATTCCGTGTCGAGGCAATGACAGAATTGCCAAGAAATAAGCCTTTTTCAGAATTGACTAGTCGAACAAGCAAGATAATTCCTCGTGTTGAAGTGAAGGATGTCGATGAGGATTTAGGCTACCAAGGAGATAAGGAAGACGAATCGAAAAAGAATATTTAGTACTCATTAACAGCAATTTTATTTTAGTGTTGCTTTATCAACCTTCAAAATTTGTGAGCAGGTCTTTCGATAACATTGTTAGAAAGACAACCAACGAAATCAAATAGAAAGAAGATTTCGAAAGATATATTCATCCCCCCTATCATAGTGACCTATATATCATCAGCATGAATAAATTCACGACATTACATATTTCAGCAGGTTAATTCGATATTTGTACATTGTTTTATATATTAGAATAAGATTTGCTTTGGCGTTAGATAATGAATGAATGAAATAGATTTTTGTCACACGCCCATATTTTTCTAAATATCAATGATTATCATCATTTGTCACATTAGTTATATTTTTCTAAATATCAAATATGATTATCATTATTTGGTTAAAAGTCAAAGACGACTCTTATCGTTAAACTCAATAATAATTCGTTGTTGCGTCATTTTGTACTTATAGCTATATCAGTAATAATGGTCAATTCAGTTATACTAAACGGAACTTGGACGGTCCAACATAAAATCGGTGAAGGCGCTTTTGGTCAGGTATATCAAGGTAAAGGAAAACCAAATATTAACCGTAATTTTCTAATTATGTCGCAATTAGTTTGTTAGCATACAAATATATGAATTCTTAATATAGTTATAAACAACAAAACTAAAAAGAAGTATGCAGCAAAACGAGAAGCTATTAACAGCTTTCGTTTGCAAAAGGAAGTCGAACTGCTAGATTTGTTAAAAGATTATGGTACGTTACCTATCGAATATTCCATTAAAATGATATTACTAATTGTTTCATGGTTTTGTGTTAGACTTTGTCCCAAAATGTTATTGGCGTGGGCAACATGACGAATACCGGGTATGTGTCATGGATTTGCTTGGACCTTCACTAAAGCAGGTTATAGAAGTTTTTAGGACAATCCCTTTACCAATTGTTCGATATTTAGCGATACAAATGGTACGCATCCAGGATATAATCTACTATTATATAACCGATATACGCCAGAGTACTTAAGCGATATACTAAATGATTCTTTAATAGGTCAATATCATGGAGGGTGTACATCGTCAGGGTATTGTCTATAGAGATGTAAAGCCTGATAATTTTCTTTTGGAGTATGATTTCAAACTACCCGAGTTTGATCAAGAACAACCACCCGACATTCAATTATTGTATCAGAATCAACACACTGTATCAATAGTTGATTTCGGATCGTCTGATAGTTATCGAGATCCAAAGACAGGAAGGCACATAACTTATCAAAAAGACCGATACAAAACAGGCACGCATAGTTTTGTCAGCCTTAAAGTTCACGATGGGCTTTCGCACACCAGACGAGATGATCTGGAATCGCTAGGATATCTATTCGTATATCTAATAAGAGGAAAGCTACCATGGACCGGAATTAAAGGACGCAATGCACAAGAAGTATGGGATGCCGTGTCTGAAATGAAGGCGGACTTTCCACTGGAGAGATTATGTGCAGAACTTCCAAAAGGCTATTTCGATTTCATTAAATATACTAGATCTTTGTACTTTTCCCAAGATCCAGATTATGATTATCTACGTAAACTGCTTGAAGACACACTGCCTGAATCGGAAATGAATAGTCCTCAAATTTCAAACTTTGGAAATTCCACAAGAGTACACGTAGACCCGAATTCTTGTCAAGTTGTTGGGCAAAATCAGAGGCAGCATCAACGACAAGATTCTGAAGCAAATCGAACAATTGCACATTTTTCACAAAATGCATTATCACAAAGACAAAGTTTTGAATTGAATAATGAAGTTTATACAAAATTGGACGGCCGATCAAACTTAATTATACAAAATTCACTTGATCAACTTTTACATATGAAACGAAATTCCAATCAATCGTCACCCAATAATTCTAATCAATCGACACGTAATAATAGCTATGACAGCTACAAAACTTTGTCGCCACCTCTCACCAATCATCAATCAGCACAATACTATAACAACGACACATCGGACTCGAATCATCGACCAACTTACTCACCACCACAACTCCAAAGGAACACTAAAATAAAAAGTAATAATACACAAACTTTTTATATCAATGATCGAGCACCAAACATAAAAGGACCAATGTCCCCTCCAGCATCAAGAAACACTACGCCTACGAATAACCAGATACACCAGCAGCCGTACAATGATAACCAGCACAATAACTACAACAGTTTCTACACCAAAGATTCGAATCGTAATTCTAATTTTCAAGATTCTAATCGTGATAACAAATCATGGTGTCTTAGAGAATCACGATATACTCAAATGGGACGGAATTCATTACGTTCAGATAATAATCGTTCAGGTAATGTTCGTGTGTATTATAACAAAGATATTTCATTAAACCAAGAGAAGAATTCATATAGACAAGAAAATCAAAAGGATGTATCAAGCGGATATATATACTCTTCTCAAATTAGAGATAATGGATTTGATGTGTCACGAGGAAGCAGTCCTAATCAATATTCGCAAGAAAAACCTCGAAGGAATGGATACGAAATAGAGAAATCTAGCAAGTCAATATTCAAGACTAACAATGATTGTGCACCACATCAAGGTTCCATATTAGAACAGGAATCAAGACAATATTTATGCACCTCGACATATGACAAATTCTCACAGACGACACCCGCTTTCATCTCAGAAGATCCTCCATTAATCACAGTTGAAAAAGTTGAACAGCTGTTGGAAGAAAAACGAAACCTTGTCTTAACAATCAAACGATTAGAAACACAACACAAAAACCTTGAATCAGAGTTAGACGGACTGGTTATTCGAAAACAGCAAACTGAAAATGATAGGAGACAACTCAGAGCCCAAATCGATTCTATAAGCATGGAGAATAAAAATGAGCAGCATCTACGACAAAAATCACAAAAAAGAAACATTAATCTTGGTATGAATGCCCATGATCTCAAATTGACTTTAGAAAGGTTGCAGATACAATTCGAGGAAGCTCAAGAGGAAAATAAGAACATAAATACGAAATGTCGGGTCTGCTCGGTGGAGACTATCACTCATGCTATTCTTCCCTGCTATCATTTTGTTATGTGCGAGAAATGTGCCCAGGCAGCCAAAAAATGTTGTGTATGCGAAAAACAAAAAGAGGGTATTGCTCGCTTCTATTATGGATGAAAATAATATAACATCCTATATTAATGTATTTAATAGCAGCAGTCAATTTATTCGTGCTAGAAATAGTTATTTACTTAATTCGTGGAGCAATAATTTTATATTTATTTGTATAGTAAGTATCAACGAACACACAAGAATTTGTCTCCATTATTTTATAGCAATATTATGACATAGAGCCAAGTAGAATTTTTTTAATTAACCCTTATTATTATCATTATTATTCGAAATCTTTATAGATTTGCCAAAATTTATTACCACTCTTAGAATGAATATACATACTGTTCATATTATCTATTGTCAGTTGTTTGTTTCACATCTATCTATATACAATCAGAACTCGATTTAATTTTGAAATAACTAGTGATTGGAGCCGTAAAGTTTTCAGGTCACGCGATTATTATTTTACACCGTCTTAGTTGCTATAATGGGTTAACCAATAAAGATCACAAACATTCAGCATGTCTTTTGATTAGCTTCTCGAAAATTATTGATTTGTGCATATACGACGTATCACATGGTGATTGGTTGAACAATACGAGTCTCTGCCTTATAATACATCGATCCTACAATATCAAAAGATCGGATGGCTACGCGACTATTTGCTATGACGATAAGAATGTAGTTTTTTGTTAGCATGAATGTTTAGATAACGAGAAAGGAAATCATTGTTATTGTTTTGTTATATACTTTGTTACAGACACCCTAGTCTTGGTAAATGACACAGTTTGGCAAATTAAATTATACAATTAGACTCTAGAAATTTCACTGTGGGATATTCCATATATAGATTTTAATTTTTCAATCTCTTCTTTTGGTTCCCTTGGTGTTGCATGTCAAATAGAGCCATAATACTACCGTCCTATTTATCATTTTTTATCTTGTCGGATCGTACGTACTTTTTTATAAATATTGAATTCTCGACATCATTTAGTACTTTCGTTCTCATCCCAAATAGTTGATTCAGTCAAAGTTTCAACTATTATTATGATTTCATATCACAGGAATCAAGAAATTACAGGAGGCATACTATACTAAATTGGACACAAAAACATATTGATATGTCAATAAAGAAATTTTTATATTTGGTATAAACTCATGGCACGTGATGAACGCCACCATTTAATGCAGTGAAAACATCAAAAACAACCTACTTGTGTTACAAAAATTATAACTTACTCTTTCCTTGCTTCGAAATGGCCACACCAGAAGAAGATTTCTCGTCATTACCACTCACAGAAAGGATTACACACAAGGTTCCTTTTTAATATCAAATTCTTTGTTAGCTCTAGTTTCCATTAATGCTCTTTCCTTGTTTTCAGATTTGGAAGGTTCGAGTAGGAGCATACGAGGAACTTGCAAAGAAATTTAAAACATCAGATAATGAAGGAGATTTTCGGCCTTACGAAGGTCTTCTAAAAAATATCGCTACAGACTCGAACGCTGTTGCACAGGAAACAGGACTTTCAACGCTACTAGCGTTTGTTGAAAATGCACCTAATCCCGTAAGGTAAATCTTTGTTTTCAGTCAAATTTCTGATTGGTTTTTACGCGTCTTTTCTTTCTAGTTTACTTTTCACGCGTTTAAAATGTTTACCACATATAAATTTTATACTTTTGACTTTAGGTCAAGAGCTTCTGTTATACCAGCCATTGTAGACAAAGGGTTTGGCTCTGCTCGCGCTGGAACAAAAAATAAAGCTGTCGATTTAATATTGTTGTATATTGAAGTGGATACTGCTGATCCTGTTGTGGTATGTCTACGATCTTTTAATAGTAAAATAGTCGAAATTATCGTGTCAATTTTTGTTTTTTAATACTATTAAACTTTTAGGAAGATGTTTTGGCAGGTCTAAATGCAAAACAACCTAAATTAGTCACAACTACAGTATTTGCATTAAAAGAAATAATAAGGTTTTTTTATTAGATTTATTTCTTTTTGCAATTACAATTGGCTATTTGAGCTAACAAGTATATTAAAACTTTTTAGACTTTATGGCGCTAAAACAGTAAATGTTAAGCCAATTCTAAAAACATTACCTACAATATTTAACCACACCGATAAAAACGTCAGAAGCGAGGTTGGTTATGTTTTTCAGATATATTCATTGTATTCAACTTTATAAATCTATATTTAACCATCTTGACTTTATAGGGTACAAATCTAGTGATAGAATTGTATAAATGGTTAGGACAGGCACTAAATGCACACTTGCAGCAACTGAAACCAATCCAGGTAAATTTCAAAACCGTGCTGAATTTGTAAAACTTTATTTATACTCAGTTGTATTCAAAATAAAGGTTAAAGAATTAAATGAAGCTTTCGAGAAGCTTCCGCCCGAGAAACCTACACAAACGCGATTATTACGGTCACAACAAGCAGCGGCTGAGGCGGCAGCTGAAGCTGGAAATGGTATTAAATCTTTTTACTATCAAAAATTAATAGAATACTATTATATCTCATCATTTTTTTACATTAGGAGCTGAAGCTGAAGCTGAAGAAGAAAAGGAAGTTGATGCCTATGATTTAGCTGAGGCAGTCGATGTTCTTGGGAAAATGTCTAAAGATTTCTATACACAATTGGTAAAATAATATAAAATCATCATGTTTTATTTTAAGCATTATTTCTAAGCCTATTACTTTAATAATAGGCATCAACTAAATGGAAAGAACGAAAAGAAGCCCTAGAAAATCTCTTGGAAAAATGCAAAACTCCAAAAATAGCAGATGGAAATTATGGGGAACTTGTCGCTGCTCTTGCCAAGGTTACTACTCAAATTCGAATATATTTAGACCACAAAACTTATGAACGCATCATTTTATAATCTTTCTTTTTCTGTTATTTATAAACAGCGTATGACGGATTCGAATATACTCGTCGTTACATTAGCTGCTAATTGTATAGAGGCTTTGGCCTTGGGTCTGCGCGATGCATTTGCAAAATATAAACAGACTGTAAATATATATTATCATTTTAGCTGTTGTTAGAAATTTGTTAAAACATAATATAATGTGTGATATTTTTATTATCCTTTAGGTTGTTACTCCAATTTTAGAAAAACTTAAGGAAAGGAAACAATCAGTCGTGGACGCGTTAGCTGCCGCGTTGGATGCTGTTTTTCTTACAGTAGGCAAAATTCGCTTATTTATAATTTATTGTACCTGTATTATCAATTAGTTTTTCTAATATTATTTGAAAAATTTATCTAGGTTACATTTACTGATGTATCTGAAGATTTCATAGCAGGCGGCAAACATAAAAATCCACAAGTGAAGACGGAAACGATGAAATGGCTTGTACGATGTTTGAAAAATACAAAGATCGCGCCGACCAAATCGGAAATCAAAGCTCTTGCTGAAATGATGGTTAAATCTTCAGAAGATAGTTTTGAACCTGTACGTGTGGCGGCCTTTGAAGGTCTTGGCACTTTGATGAAGGTCATTAGCGAAAAATCTATGAACCCTTTTCTAGAAGGATTGGATGATATTAAAAAGGCCAAAGTTAAAGAATTTTACGAAAAAGCTGAAGTTAAAGTCAAAGTTTCTACTGCGAAGCGACCTCCAGTTGTTTCAGAACCTCCAAAAGCTAAGCCTGCAGCAAAGCCGCCTGCGGTTAGTTTTTTTATCATCTTAGCATTTAATTATATATTGTCTTTAACGGCGATAATAAAAATTGCCAGCATGGGCTTTTATTTCTTAGGATGATGCACCAAAAAAGGCACCGCCTGCTAAAAAGCCTGCACCTACTAAAAAACCTGCCCCGTCTGCAGCGAAAAAAACAGGAAAGACACCTGCAGCTGCAGCACCTCCTCCGGCTAAAAAAGGCGCCAAAGTAGAAGAGCCAATAAAATACAAATATACTAACGAAGAAGTAGAAGGAAGATTTGCAGAGGTAGTTCCTGAAAGTGAGACTTCTAATCTTGGTGACAAAAACTGGAAGCTACGGTTAGCAGGTAATTATAATCATTTATATCGTTTATTAATTGATGCTTATTAATTAATGCTTTGAACGTAACAATACAAATACTAATTAGCAATCGAGAATTTATATCAAACTTTGAATGAGATGGATTCTTCAGAAGTAGAAGCTGAATTGGTGATAAGATTCCTGGCTAAAAAACCTGGCTGGAAAGAAAGCAATTTTCAGGTATATTAATGAATAGCAAAGTGATGTTTATTTTCTTTTTGTTTGCTAAAATTGAAACTTTTCTTTAGGTTATGAGCAAAGCCTTCAATATTATAGAAATGTTGGCAGACAAAATTCCATCATTCTCAAAACCTTCTGCAGCTCTTGCTACACCAAGTGGATATTTCCTTTAATAAATTATTTCAATTACTTCAATTTCCGATTGTCTCGACAATAATTTGAATATCAATTGTATATTATTCTTTAGTACTTATTGAAAAATTGGGCGATATCAAGCTTAAGAAAAGCGCCGGTGATTGTCTGACTAAATTTTGCGAAAAAATTTCGCTTCAATTCGTGCTTAGTCAAGGTATTTATTTTTAGTATTTGACTCTTTATTTTGTTTGTTGTGATTGATAGCATTATTAATATTATTGTGTGGTTTTTTGAAGCTTATGAGCCACTACGAAAATCTAAATCACCGAAAACATTAGCGGACTCGTTAACATGGGTTCAAGGTGCCGTGATGGAATTTGGCATAACCGGGCTCCAAGTTCGAGAGTTGATAGATTTCCTGAAATTTGCTTTAAGCAGTTCGAATGCGGCTGTTCGTACAAATGCAGTCACCGTTCTAGGAGCTTTACGAATTTACGTTGGACCTGGTAAACAAAAAAATAATTGTCAATCGCTCTTCTTTTTAAAAATGCTATATAATAAATATATTCATTCCTCGTTTAGGCATTCGCACATTTATTCAGGATTTGAATGCAACACAACTTGCTACCATTGATACTGAATTTGAAAAAGTCGCGGACCAGGCTCCGCCACAGCCAACTAAATCTAGTGTATGCAAGATTTTAACGTAGTTATTATCACTCTTACATCAAATTCGTATAAATTGTATACTTTATTGATTTATCTTGTCATACTATAGGCAGAATTTGCAGGATCTAGTGGAGGCGACGCCTTAGAAGAACTCTTTCCCAAAGTTGATATTGGGGCTCAATTTACTAGTAAAATGATCGCAGTAAGTTATTTTTACTATATCTTATGATATTTAAGCGTTTAGTAAGGATGATACGGTAAAAGTTGAAAAATTTACATTAGGATTGTAATGATGATAAATGGAAAACTCGAAAAGATGGACTCGAACAAATTAAAGCTATCGTGGATGCTAATCAAAAGATTAAACCAAATCTAGGTGAGCCCAAATACATAACCATTTTTTAATCTTATAGAAAATTAATTCATGTCTTTTATCCATAAGGTGATTTTGTACCGGTGCTGAAGGTACGATTGTCAGATAGCAATAAAAGCTTGCAGATGATG
>CAJVPS010000632.1:0-21571 GCA_910591765.1 Ambispora leptoticha
TAAATCTTGAATTATATTGATTACTAGTGACTTCACTCAGTCAATCTTTATAATTTCTTTGATTTATTTTATTCTTTATTTATTTACTCTTTGTTAAGATAATATCCATAGATATTGGCACAGGCCTTAGAAACCTTTATCATTATTGAAAGTTATAGTCTAATTCTCCTCTCTTTACTTTTTATTATTTCAGTCTCTTCCAACCCTATATCATTAGGATGAATCAAAGTGAAAATCCACTTACCGATTCACCATAACAATACTTATCAAATATTAATTAAGTTAGTATAGCTAAAAATTCTAATAAGTAGAATTTAGTATTTTTTAATATATTAAATTAACAAAGATACTTTGTATCTAGATTTTATTCTCACTTTAGATAAGTGAATTAAAAATAGAAAATCAAGATTTAAATCTTATAAATTAACAAAAAAAATAGAAAAGTTAAGTGATCTATATATTTTAGTTAAGCAGAATCATAAAAAAATAAAAGAAGCTAAGTATAAAATAAAAAGAATTTTAATTATTATATAATTATCTTTAGCAAATTCATAACTTTTTATTGAGTTTAATTAATTTAATATTATAATTAAGTACTATATATAATAATTTTTCTAACTTTTTATGACTTATGTATTTTTTTAAGTTGAATTATTAAAATCTAGACTAAAATTTACAGGTGCATATCATTTCTCTAGTAGTTTATTATTCTTTTCATTATTATCAATCTCTTAAGAAATTTGATTAAATATTAAAGACTTATTATTCTAAAATATGATAGTGTAATTTATTTTGAGCTTATTCTTGATTTTATGCATATTTATTAGAATAAAATACTTTTTATTATTATATATAAGTTTTAATTCTCATTTTGATATAAGTAAATTATAATTATATTTATTTAGAAGAGTATTTAATAAAATTAGTATAAATTTAAGATATTTAACTATCATAAAATCAGAATACATAGTATAATCTCAGATAAAATTTATTTGTATATTGTAAATAATTCTAAGTAATTCAATAGAAATAATAATAATATTTCTAAAATCATATTTTTTTCTTATATTAATATCTAATTTTAATTATTTAATTATATTCTCAGATATAATTAGAAAATTTATATTAAAATTTATCATGATTATCAGAATTATTAATTATTTAATTTTATATTTAGTAATTATAATATTAGTTATAAGTCTTTTTCTGAATAAAATCAATTTTATAAAATTATCTAATAATTCTTCTTTCTCTTCTGAATCAGATATTACTAAGATCAGATTTTAATAATTTATAAAATCTGATTTATTAATAAGTAAAAATGTATTTGATAAAATTTTAATTTTAATTTTGTATTTCTCTATCTAATCTATAAATATAATATTATTAAATATATCTAATATAATCTTTTGAAAAAATTTATCAATAATAATTAATTTATTTTAGAACTTACCAGAAGTCAAAATTTTCTATTTCTCTTTATAGAATTTAGATTTCTTTTTAGTTTTGAATTCCTTAGATTTTACTTTTTTTTGATTTAATAGTATTAATAATTTTTAAGATTTCAATTTCAATTAAGTTATTTTCAGAATCAGATTTTGATTTGAAATCAAATTCAAAATTAGAGTCAGAATTAGAATTATTATTAGAAGAGCTAGTATTAAACTTAGAATTTAAATCTTTAGTAACTATATTAATTTTATTTTTTTTCTTGAATCTGCTTTTTTAGAATATTTAAACTTACTTTTCTTTTTATTTTTAAAATAGTTACAAGAATTATGATCTGTTTTATCATATCTTGAATATTTACAGTTGATGATATAAAAATTTAGAAATTTATTTATATTTATAAAAAAATTTATTTACTTATTTTTTAATAATAAATTTTTTTTAAAATATAATCAAATATATAATAAATATAATTATATAGCTACTAATAATTTATTTTCTTTCTATTGTTAGTAATTAACTTACTAATATAATTTTTCATGCTTTTTGCTAACTTAAGAAAGATATCAGGATTAAATATTATCCTATTCTTATCTAATTATTTTTTGAAATTCATTAATAGATAAATATTTTTTTAATTATATAAATATTAACCTTTTTTTTAACTTTTTATTTAAGTATTACTTATAAATTCTCAATAAAATTCAAATCAAAAGAGTTTGCAAACCAATTAATCATATAAATCTAATATACTTCAAGAAGATTTTTTGTATTACTAGAAATATGAACAGGAGAGTTATTCTATTAAAAATACTATTTGAAATTAGCTTTATAAATATTTGAAAATAAATAGAATTCAAGAATTTTGCAGTATTTATAATAATTTAAATTTTCTGTAAATAAAAATAATATGATCAGTTCCTATGAAGAAAATATACTTCAAGCATAAACTTTATATGAATATTTTACCATGGATTGATATAGATGTTGATCTATATAATAATATTACACTAATAAAATATTCTGAAATATTTAAAATATGATTTCATTTGAAAAAATTATTTGATTTTAGTTATTGTTAATATATTTTTAACCCTACTGAAAATGAGAAGCAATATGATCTTGCTTAAGAAGTAGAATACTTTGTAATCTATAAATAATATATTTAAAATTTTTTTTAGAGTGTATTAAATAGTACAAGTAGATATATTAAGATTTAAATTAATTTTGGTAAGTCTATTTTTTATTTTAAGTATAGAAATTACTTGATTAGTTTGAATAAGTTAGTCTAAATGATAATGATTTTGAGCAAAGAGAATGAAAGATCTTTCAGAAATAGAACAAAGTATAATTTTGTTATTTTCTTTAAGATTTTTAATAAGATTATAAATAATAAATTTGGAATAACCTGTGATCTTTATAATTTCAGTAGATTTTTAGATATTATTTTCTTATAATTTACTTATAACAGTTCTTTATTTTTTAAGAGTAATATTATGTGATATTATTTATTAATAAGTACTAATTATAATAAATAAAATTGATATAAATTTATATACATTAGTATTATAGATTATAAGATATTATATAATAAAAATAATTTTAAAAATAATGCAAAAATAACTTATTTATAATATTTTTTGTGTATCATAAAAAAATCCAAATCTTTATGTCACCAACTATATATTAAAATAATTTTAAAACTGCATATATTACTTAAACTATTTTTATTTAGTTAATTTCTAACTATTTGAATTATAATCTTAAATCTTTAACTGGATTATAATCATATTTCTCTTCAAATAAATTTGTATTATCTATTAAATTATCTAAAAAATGATTTATAATAAAATTATCTGCTTTTTATTTTTCTGATTTAGAAAATTTCTTCAAACTTTACTATCTTTTAGTAATAGTTTTCTTCAAATTTACTATAATTTTTTTGAAATCATCTTGTAAAAATATAATTTAATTTTTCTGAGATTTAGAAAAAATAGTTTGTAAGACAGATTAAGATTACTTAGATAATATTATAAATTTTATCAAGTTTTTGATTTTAATTTTAGTCATATTTATATTACTTGAAAAATTATTTTTTATATTAATTTTAGATTGTATCAAAAAATAATAAATAAAATTTAGGATTATACTAATCTAATATTATTTTAGTCTTTTAATTTCTTCTAATTTTAATAGTAAAGTAAAAATTAAATATTCAAGATTAATATATCTTATTTCTATTTTATTATTAGGAGAAAGATCCTAAAAGAATTATTATCTAACTATTTCTTCTTGATTTAATTTTTCTGAAAGTGCTAAATAGACAAGACTAACTATTTTTTTCAATTTTGCATAAAAATAATCTATAAGATTAGTATCTTGAGTAATATTATAAAATATCACTTTTAATTTTTCAATAGTTATTATAGAATAATTAATTCTAAATTAATATAATACTTATTTAATATAAACTCCTAAAATTATAGTATTATTTTTTATATTAGTATTAGAAGTATTTAAAGCTAAATCTATTAGTCAATCACTGAATATTAATCAATCTTCATCAAAAATAATATGTATTAATATTAATAATATAGTAATTATATTATTATTAACTAGAATTATATTTCTTATTTGAAGAGCTCTATCTCTAAACTGATTGATATTAATAATATGCAATATATTATTATTAGTTAATCTATTGATAATATAAAGATTAGTCAAGTTAATATTATCATTAATATTTTGTAATTTTCAATTTTTATTCTTGAGATTAGTTTTATACTAATCTTTTGCATTCTCTTTTAAATAAGTTTCAAAAAGTTCAAAAATTCTTATTTGATTCAAGTATTTACAAATAAATCAAGTCTGGATACTTTATAATATTATCTAAAATTTCTAATTTATTCTTTAGAATCTTCTCTAACTTTTTTATAAAATAGAAGTGATATATATCTTGTTATTTTTTTGTATTAATTATTTATAAATTAATTATTCTAAAGCATAAAAATTTGTTAATTTAAATTTAAAATTAATTATTATAAATTATATTTTCTATTTTTCTACTTGATATAATTTGTCTTTTGATTTTTAAATTTATTATAATATCTATCAAAGAGCTAATCTCAATTATATTCTAATAATTCTTTATCAGTCTAATATTATTGTAACTCCTATTCTAGGTGATAAATAAATACTTTATAAATAATTTCAAGAATATATTTGAGTTTTGACTATTCATCTCATATCAAACTTGCATTAAATTACAAATATTTTTATAAATTATATTTTTATTAACTATTATTAAGATCTTGAACAAGTCAATTAATATAATTTTGCAAGATATTTTATTTTGATATAAGTTAATTAATATAGTTTTGCAAGATATCTCATTCTGATATAAATTGATTGACATAATTTTGCAAGATATCTCACTTCTAAATAAGTTAATTAATTTGATTTTAAAGATTAGTATTTTATTATCTATAGAAATTAATATTCTATTATAACTGAACTATCTAATTATCTTTATTATTTTATTAAGTAATAATATTATCTATATTTTGATATACAAACTAATAATTATATCAAATAGTATTAAAAAACTTCTAATATCTTCTATAATATTAATAGGATTATTTAATAATATATCATTTCTAAGATAATTTTCAAACTAATCTAATTCTTTTCTAATATTATAAAGAAATCTATATATATTATATCTATATCTTTCTCTTCTGAATTATATAAACTTGAAGAGTTTCTTTGAGAAGAAATAATTTTGAATTTATATCTTAGATTTTAAATTTACTCTTTCAATTCTTGTAATTATTTTTCTATATTATTAATATAGGATATCTTATCTTGAATTTTCTTTTTAATTTGATATAAACTTCTTTTAAAAGATAATATCTTCAATTTCAACTCTATCTTTTTTTCTTTCAAAATATTCTCAAGTTATTTTAGATTTTTATTGAGAAAATAGATTTCTTTCTCATATTAAATATACTTATACTTTAAATTCTTTATATATTTCTCATTTGATCTATTGATTAAAACTTTATTAGATAATTTATCTTTTAAAGCTTGATTTATTTACTTAAATTTCAATTTCTGATTAAAGCTTGATTTATGAAATATTTAATTAGAATGTGATTAATAAAATATTATAATTATTTTTTATAAAATATTATATTTAACTTATTTTTAACTTTGCCAAAATGAGTAACTTTAGTATTATTATAGATCTTAATAAAATTTATAATATTAAAAAAATCTTATATTATATGATATATATTATCACTCAACTAGATATTATTTTAATAAATAAATATTAAGAGACATATATATAAAAAAGAAATATAAATTTAAGCTTTCTGTAATTAAAAACTAGCTTATAAATTAAAGTATCTAACAAATATATATTCTATTACTAAAAAATATTTCACAAGTTAGTTATAGTAAAATTTTATATTCAAATTATATATATCAATATAATTTCTTATTTCTTATATATAATTATTATAAAGATAAAAAATAAATAACAGTATTAAATATAATAGATATATATAGTTAGTTTAAAGTTTTAATTTTACTTATATCAAAAAAATCTAGTAAAATTACTAAAATATTCAGAAAAATTTATAATAATTCAATTAATCCTCTTATATATCCCTAATTATTATAATATAATAATGAGATAGAATTCAAAAAATTAATAAGTCAACTAATAAAGATATATAATATTTTAATTTAAGTAATTAGTATTTATAGTTATTATAAATTAACTTTTATAGAATAATTTAATAAAATATTAGTAGAGATATTTTATAAAATCTAATATATTATTGAATTAATATCTAAAAATTCTAAATTAATAAGTAAATTAAGTATTTACCAGAAATTATTAATTATTTAAATAATCATATAACATATCTTATTAAAATTCTGAACTACAAAGTGAGATTTAGCTTTAAATAAAAGCTATTAAACTGAAATAAGTAGAATCTAGATTATTTATAAAGTATAAGCATCCTGTTAGAAAATATAAGAAGAATAGATTAAAAAAAGATGATATAATTCACTATCTGCTTGCTAATACAAAATGAAAAGAAGATATAAAAAATCAGAAAAGGATGACAGATTTAATATTTTCATCTTTTATTCATAAAATTTGTAAAATTATAATAATAAAAAATAAATCAGTTTTATATTATCTCAGAGATAAGAAGAATAAATATACTTTAAAGTATGAATTTATAAGAGAGAAACTCTTATATATCAATATTAATATATTTTAGTATTCATCTCAGAATATATTTAAAAAAAATACTCATTTCAAATCTGTTAATTTCATTTATATTATTAATAAAATAATTAAAGCTATTATATACTGAGAAGTATGGCAGAAAATATCTTAATAAAACTGATTAAATAAATGATTTAATATATATCTTTAATCTTATGAAAATAAATTCTATTAATAAAAAGTATTTTATAAGATCTAGAAGAATAAATTTGAGTAGTATTATTATATTAATAAGTAATATTATAAATATATTTTTAAAAATCTATTAGATAAGAAATTTTCATCTTGTAAACTATCATTTTTGAATGAAATATAATTAGATAGATATAATGAAGAATTAAAATTAATATTTAAATTCTAGAAATCTTAATATTTTTCTAAAAATCTAATATTTTATAAGTGAGATAAAATAAACTTAGATAAATAAAGAAAGTATAATAAAAAAAAGTTAGATATATATATTTAAAAGGATATTATATTAGTTATTATACTATATAGTTATGATTTGCTTTTCTATATTTATATTACATTAATTGAAAAAGATTATTTATTAAATATAAATAACTTATTAAAATAAAAATTGTAGAATATATATTTTTGATATAATTATAAAGTAATAATTAGTATTTTTAGTTTATTTAAAATAAAAAAGAAAGATATATTTATATTTATATATGCCATTAATAAAATATTTAAAAAAAATCTCAAAATAAATAAAAAATAACAAATTTAGTTTAAAAGATCTATTTAAATTACTAGTATATAAGAGTTTTGATAGCAGAAAAATAAATATGATTATTAATTTTATGTAAAAAAATTTTAAATATATATTTAACAAAAAAAAGATGATTAGTATATTAAAAATAATAATTTGATATTAATAAGAAAGTATTCTAAATTAAAATGAAAATTAGTAAAAAATATATTTCAGATTTTTACAAATACTTCAAAACTATATAAAGAAGATATTATATTTAAAATAATAATACCAAATAAAATTCTTAATATAACTAAATTCTTATCAGAAAGAAATATAATTATTATTTTTAAAAATTTATATGCTAAACTAAAGAAAGTATAAGAATAAATTATTTCTTACTTTATTAATAGCTAATATCAAAATATTTTATTTATATATATAAGTCAAAAATATATTTAAATATCAAAATTATTCATGAAAATCTAAGTTATCTTGTACTATTTAATAATAAAGAGTCTTAAGATAATCTTATTTGAATTTTATATTAGTTTGTAAATAATTCTAAAAAGTTTCTAAAATTATTGATAAGTATCTATAAAATTAAAATTTTATAGTTTTTAATTTTATTAAACTAACTAATAATTTTTTAAGTATATAGCTTAATTAGAATACCCTTTTAAATTAAATAAATAGAATAAGATTTCAAAAATTAAAATATTTCTTAATATTTCAAAATTATTACTAAATAATATTTATAATATTATTAAATTTTATGATAAAATATATTTTTTGACTAAATACAAAAATAATAAAATTCTATTAATATAGTACTATTCTAAGAATCATATATAGAGTATCTTACTTTATAAAGTTAAAAATTCTGGATTATGATATTCATATTATATAGATAAGATAAAATATACTCTTGAAAATATCAAAAAATTTGCATTATCTAAATATGAAGAGTATCTTTCAATTATATATAAAAATAATTAATTACTATTATTGTGATATTATAAAAAAATTATTTATGATATTTATCTTTTGATAATGTGAAAAGTAAAAAGAGATGTTCATATTATACAGATAATACTTATTTTACTCTTGAAGATATCAAACAAATTACATTTAGCTAAAATAATAAATGTCTTTTAATTGCATATAAAAATTCTGACATCTCAATGATATGGAAATATCTTTAAGATCATATTTAAAATAGCCTATTTCATAATATTAAATATTCTAGAACATGATATTTATTTTGCATAGATAATATAAAATTAATTCTTGAGAATACAAAACAAATTATATTATCCAGACATAATAAATATCTTTCAACTATACATAAAAATAATAATCTGCTCACTTGGAAATATTAATTTAATTATTAATAGCAAAATAAACTTGATTATATTAAAAATATAGGATAATAGTATTCATTTTGTATTGGTTAATAAAGAATATATGTAAATTTATACAAATAAAAAATAGAAATTGCCTTTCAGATTGATATTATAATTTGCAAACAAAATTAGAATAGATTTATAAAAATAATTATAGATGAAAAGTTACTTTAAACAGTATTCAATAGGAAAGTTTAGTGATAAGAGTCACAACTAGCCACAATTCTATCACAATTTTCTGATTAGCTACTGCAACTCTGTCATAATTTTCTGATTGGTTATTACAAGCCATAACTAGTTGAGGAGCCATTTTTAGAAAAGTTGATATCTATATTATATGAATAATATAAAGTTTATTCTTGCGATATAAAGCAAGTTTCATTATCTAGATATGGATAATACCTTTTAACTAAGTATAAAAATAATCAATTATTATTATTATAATATTATAAAGAAGATTATTTATGGCAAGCATCACTTGATAATATGAAAAATGATACCTGATATTCATTTTATTATAAATATAAATGCAAATAAAATATCTTGATTCATCATTTGAAAATTATAAATCTGATTTCTTGAAAATATCTAAATATCTATTAAAATTAGAACTAAATATTTATTATCTGAATTATGAGTTTGCTATTGAAGTACAGAGACAATAATATGAAAAATATATCAAATTCTTTCATAGTGAAAATTCTAATAATTTTATCAAATAATAAAAGTGAAACTAACTCAAGAAAGTATTATGTGAAGAAAATTGAATTATCTTAAGATATATCTGATATTATGAAGATTTATATATAGTTATTTCAAAATATCTTTATAAATTAAATCTTATTGAGCAAACTTAAAACTTTAAATGCTCAATAATTAAGTAATAAAATCTATTATTGAAAATAAAATTTTATATATATATAATTTCTATTTTATTTTTCTGGTAGTCTGAACTTTATTAGCTTGAAAGTTTCAGATACATCTTTATTACATAAACTATCACAAAGTAAATTATCATATTAATTGTAAAATCAAAAATATTTTCCATCAAAGTTAATGATACCTTTTCTTTTTTGTTTTTTTTTATATTATCCAGAATTAAGAAAATATTAAATTCATCTGGCATATTTGAAAGAAAGAAAAAGTTATAAAGAATTAAGATAATATAAGCAAAATATACATATATATATTTATATAGCACAAATACAATTTCATTTTTTAAAATATTCTATACTATCCAATTATCTTAGTTTTTTTCAGATTTCTCCTTTAATATAATATCAAAATAATTTTCAAGAGATCATAATACATGATCATCTGAATTCTAATTAAATACATGATCAAAATAATCCATAAAAAGTATTCCAAGATAATATTTTCTAATAATAATAATATGATTAAATTCAAACTATTTAACTTTTATTATATAATACTGAAGCTTTATTTTAGTATTTTCTTTGAGATCTTTGATTTGAAAATCAAGATAAAGAGAAATTGCCACATGATAATTATCAGATTTTCTTAATATTTCAACTAAAATAAGTGAATTAATACATGATAATTTATCTAATTCTATATCATCTGATACTAGTCACAAAGAAGAACTATCCTCTTTGTTTTTTAGATTTATCATTTGAGAGTATAAGTTGATATAATATTTCTATGATTTTCTTTGTCCATATAAAGCATATCAAGATACTATCTCTGAACAATTTCTCCAAACTTGTTTGTAATTCTTTAATTTTTTTGTGATTAGAATACTTAAAAATAATATTGACATCATTTTTATTCTGTCATTACTACTAGTTTATTTATTTTGTATATCTATTCTCTTATCTATCTCACTTCTGATATCCCACAATGAATTGTTGTTCTGAAGAAATATCTCAGAATTCTTTCTTTCTAAATTAAAAATATGAGATTTATTACAGTTGGATGAGCAAGCAAATTCTTCTCCATTTCCATGATCTTGTTAACAAGAAGTTTTAATATTTTCTCCAAATATACAGTCTGGTCTTGAAATTTTATTCTTGAAGATTAATTTATATAGTATGTCCATAATAGATATATGACATCTCATACTATAATCATAAGGATTAGATAAAATTAAAACAGTATTATTATCTTTCTCTTTATACTATATGAAGTTAATATTTTTTGATATCTATGTAAAAATAAGTTTAATAAATATACTTTTTTATATTAGAATATATCTGAATAGTCATTTAATAATATTTGAAGAGGATCATAAATTTTATTATAAGTTTTCTCATCCATAATTCATTAAGATTATTTAACCAGCTGAATAGGTTAATTAGTTTTTATAAATTTTGTAATCAGAAAATATACAAGATTAGTATCTGAAATTTTTAATATTAATTTAGTAATAACAATAATTATTATTATCTAAAAGTTTACTTCTCTTCTGTCAGTATCATGTAAATTTTATTCTGATTGGGCTGAATTATAATTAAATTACATGATCTGCTATACTATATAATTCACAATAAAAAATATATCAGATATCAGTCAGATATCAAGATATTACATATAAAATTGTAAAGATCATTAAATGATATACTGATAATATTAAGAATATATCAATAATTATTAATAGTTATCTGTATAAAGATGAATTTATTATATTTGATTTAGATAGATCTACTAGCAATTTGCTTGAAATTTGATACTCTATTAGATTTGCAGAAGAAAATAGAATTATATCAAAATAAAAAGTGAACTAGCTAATACTCATCTCATATCAATTAATAAGATATTAACTGTAATAATAAATTAAAAAGTAAATAGTATAAAATTTTTATTAATAAAGATTTTGGAATTTATTTTATTGTATTATTTATATTAGTTTTGCTAATATATTTATATCAGAAAATTTCTAGAGCTAATATCTCTTTTTTCTTATATATTTGAAAAAAGATTATATAGTTATCTCATATATACAATCAATGCCAATATAATAAATGACTGTTATAATAGATTTGGCTTAGTACAAACTATTTTTGGAAATCAAAAATTCTAATAATACATATAGTAGATTTTATTAATAAACAAACTTATAATGAATTCAGACTAATTTGGCTAAATATACTAATAGCAGTATATGATTGATAAAATGAATTTTATTAAAATAGACTCTAATATAATAAAATAGACTCTAATATAATAAAATAGACTCTGATATAATAAAGTGGATCTGATATAATTTAGGCTATTAAACAATATCAGCAAATTACAAATTAAACTTTATAACTACTGAATACTGAATACTGATTAACTATTACTGAACTAGAACTCTCTTATTCTTCCAAATATTCTTTAGACTTTTCACCTATTCAAATATTAATAGATGAAGTTATAAATACTAAAAATTCAAAATAAAAAGTAATGACAAATAATCCAACAGAAAAAATAAAAAAAGTTCATGTTTCTCTTACTGCACTTCAAAAAAAAGAGATTTATAAATGCTTGATCATTAACAAGATATTGAAATAAAAAGATATTATCATTGAGTATGGAATATCAAAGCAATTCATTTCTGATATTATCAAAGCAAAAAAATAGTGATTAAAAATTGAAGTGGGAATGGCTTTAGCCAACTTCAAGCATATCCAAAAAGCAATCTTTGAAGATGTTGAAAAAGTAATGAAAATTTAGGTAAAAAATGTATTAGTATGAAATAACTTAAACTTGAGTGATGATTTGCTGATGGAAAAAGTCTTGATATTTGTCAATGAATTTGAAGTTTCTAATAAGTTTCTAGCTTTCACGGGTTGGGTGAGGAATTTTAAGAAATGAAATAATTTGAAGTCTTATAAAAAATATGATGAATCAGATAATGTTAATATGAATGAAATTCCAGAGTTTTGTCAACAACTTCAAGATATAATCAAAGACTATAAACTCAAAGATATATTCAACTGTGATGAGATAGCATTATATTAGATGCTTGAATCTAATCAAACTCTAGCATATGATCCAGTTAAAGGAAAGAAATATTTAAAAGACTGAATATTATTACTTATCACAGCAAATATAATAGGAGATAAAAAATTACCAATTTTATTTATTCACAAATATAAAATACCTTGTGCTCTCAAAAAGATTAATAAATCTATACTGCCAGTGTGATACTATTAGAACACAAAAGCATGAATACAAAGATCTATTTTTAGATCTTATCTTAATCAGCTCAATTTTATGATGCATATTACCAATCAAAAAATTCTACTTTTAATAGATAATGTAACATACTATTAAGCTGATAATATCAATAAATTGTCAAATATCCAGGTTTATTTTTTACCTCCTAATACTACTTCAATTATTCAATCTATGGATCAAAAAATATTATACAATTTGAAGATAGATAATTTTATTATTATGTTTATGATTACTTTTTATTAATATGACTTATCAATTAAGATACAATATAAAAAGATTTTGTGTTCTAAAAAATTGTCACCTATGAAAAATTAATTAATCAAGAAAGTCAGCTTCCAAAGACTTCAATCTATGATGATATTTTATATATCTGTAACAAAATTAGATTAGTTATTAATAATTATATTATATTTATTTTTTATCTTGCAGATTATTACTATGCTATATATTGTATCACATGTGACTTACTACACCATAATCACCTGATTATGCCAAGAAAAGTTACCCAATTATTTTAAGTTATTTTAGCAATAGATAGTTTCTTAGTAGAATTTCTTTTTTCTCTTGTTTTACTAATTTAGCTAGTATATTACTATATTTATATATTTCATTTATAATTATTTATTTCTTTATTTATTTATGAATAAGCATCTTTCAGAGATACTATCATATAAGTATTTTCTATTATTAATTTATTTATCTTATTATTAATTTTATGTAACATTAATTTATTATTTAAAGATGCTATATCTGTTCTGTATTTTTAACAAGTTAATAAGTAACAAATAAAAAATAAGTTTTAAACATAATCTCTTATCTAATTTTGATTTAGTTTTCTGTGTAAATTCTATTTCAAATTATATCACTTATATCTTGAATCTTCTGTATAAATTTTTCTGATATAATATTATATTCTGATTCTTCTATATAAATTATCTGAATATATTATCTTATGTAACAAAAAGGTTATAATATCAATCATACATGGGATATGATTATGAAAGAGACAATCAAGCAAAGTTGGACACAGACTGATATTCTTTTATCCTCCTTTTTATTTGAATTGCCAGCTTTCAATAAAGAAGTTAAGATTATTAACCTAACAGAAATCAGATCGCAAAGACTAGTATATGAATTAGATCAACTAATTTAACAGCTTCCTATTATAAAATCACTTTCAGTATGTGAATTTATATCTATTGATGATAATATTGAGCAAAAAGAGGTCAGTATAAGAGAAATTGTGGATATGATACTTGGAAGAGGATTGGAAAATAATAATAAAAAAGAAAGTGAAGAAAAAATTTCCCTTAGTAAAATATTGAATAGTATTGAAACTCTTATTATATTTATTAAGCAATCTGAATGGGATATTGATATAAATTTTCATTATAATTTAGTCAAGTTACAAAAAGAATTTATTACTCAACATATAGTCAAAAAAAAATAAACTAGCATTGATCAATTTTTAGTTAATTTTTAATTATTACAATTTAATAAATCTCTGGTAATTTGGATTAATATAATAAATTTTTTCTTTCTTTATAATAATATCTGGTATAACAAAAATTTTAATTAATTGGATTCATTAATATATTGGACCAAACAGTCAGAACAAAGTGATCTGTTATATTAATATTGACTGTGTATAATGAAAAAAATCTGGCTTCAAGCAAAAATTATGAGAAGATGGAATAAATAATATATATTTTTACAAAAAGCATGAGAAAAGATAAATAAATATATATTAATTAGATAAGTATAATATATATATATCACAATAAAAAAAACTTTATTTTATTAGTCAAAGCATAATATTAATATTATAATTTAATCATATAAATTATATGAAAAATTTGAGTATGATTTAATAATATGACTCTATTGATGAGATTACTTCAAGAATAGGAAAAGGATCAATATATTTAAATATAAACTTTTTATTAGAATATTATTTATCTATAAAATTAATAATATTATAAGTTAAAATTAAGACTTGATCTCTAATTTTAAATTCTTGATAGTGATAATGTTAATTAATATATTTAGATTAATAATTTTGTACTTTCATTAATAAATTCTTTACATCTTTTATTATATTATTCTAATATTAAATGAATTTATTAATTATAATAACTTTATTATCTGAAATAAGTGTTGAAGATGTAATTGAATATTGATCATAATCTAATTTATAGGGTATATAACCAGAAGAAACTTATATGAAATTATTATATGCAAATTTAGCAGTAGCAAGATATTTATCTTAGTTATCCTAATTATATGTAAAATAGATATATAATATTTTTTTCAAAGTGTAATTCATTCTCTCAGTTTGTCTATCAGTTTGAGGATAAAATATAGTTAACATAGCTAATTTAGTATTAATTTATTCAAAAAGAGATTTTTAAAAATGATTAGTAAATTTAGTATCACAATCTGAAATTATAATATAAAATAATTCATGTAATTTAAAGATATTATTAAAGAAAAGTTTGGTAACTTCAGATATAGTGACAATATATATAAAAATAAAATAGACTTATTTAGTAAGATAATTAATAATAACTAAAATTATATTATAACTTTAATAAATTCAAAGTAATTTATTTTTAGTATTATTTAGATATTTTAAGAATTGTAAAAATTCTAAGAGTGATTGATTATTATTTTTATTTCTTTGATATTCTTCATAATTAAGAATATATTTATAAATATTCTTGAATATCTTTAATTAATAATAGTATTATTATAAATACTCATAAGTTTTATCAATTCTAAGATGGCTAGAAATAGAAATATTATAATATTCTTCTAAGATTTATATTCTCAAAGATTTATTTTTAGAGATAACAAGTTATTTTATATTCTTTAAATAAATTTTATTATTCTTTAGCTTAAAATAATATATTTTTAATTATTACTTTGATATAACTACTTTAAAATTACAGTATATAAAGTTATTCAAATTTTCTTAAAATAGTTGTCATTTTCATATTCTTAGTATAATTTTTTCTTATTAATTAGCTATATAAAAATTATAGTAATATTATTTACTTGAAATAAATGAAATAAGATATTAATAATAATATTTTTTTTATTCAGTTTATACTTAATAATAAAATTATTAGCTTATAAGATTTTCAGTTAGTAAACTTAATATTTAGAAAGATTGTATTGTATTTTAATATACTCAAGAGATATATGATTTGTAATAATAGTAAAATATTAATCTTTCAAATATGAGTTTTAAAGATAAATAATATATATAATAGTGAGAAGTTCCTTTTTATATATCAGATAGTTTTGATCAGCAGGTGATAATTTACATATTTTATATATAACAGATTAATTTTCTTTTTCATGATTTTGACTAAGAATAACTCTTATAGTAAATTCAGATATATTAGTTATTATGATAAAGAATAATTTAAAATCTAATAGAATTAAGATAGATATAATAATTAAATACTATTTTAAATTATTAAAGACTTTTTATTTAAACTCATTTCAAATATATTTATGATATTTGTAAAGTAAGACTATAAATGGTAAGATAATTACAAAAATTCTTTAATAAATTTTCTATAATAACTAGTGAGATCTAGAAATAACTAAAGTTCAGAAATATTAGTTAGTTTAGATCAGTTATAAATAATAATAATTTTGTATTAATTTATTAAAATTCTTTAATTTAAGATAAAATAATTTAAGTATTCAATATATTACTTTATAAGATATTTTTTCAATTTAGTATAAAATTTATATTAACAAAGTTTAGAAAGAATAATATAAAGATAATTAAGATATTCTTCTTTAATATTGCTAAATATAAGAATATTATTAAGATAGATAATAACAAATTTATTTAAATAGTTATGAAAAATATTATTCATAAGAATTATGAAAGTAATAGATATATTAATAAGATCAAATAATAGAATAAGAAATTTATAATGATTATATCTTGTTTTAAATATAATTTTATAAATATTATTTTTTTTTAATTTTAATCTAATGATATCTAAAATAAAAATTCAATTTAGAAAAGTATTATATATTAATAAGATGATTTATTAGTTTATTAATATGAGATAAAGAGTAGTAATATTATAACAAATTGATAAGTGGGATTTTATTTGAATTCATCTTAACAATATAAGATTAGAAGAAATTGAAATAATTAAAGGATAAAGAGAGGAAAATTAGACTATACTTTTAATAATGATAAAAATTTCTAAGATTTATGTCAATATCTACAGATATTATTTTTCAAAGAGAAAATAATAAAAGAAAATAATAATATAAATCAAAAGAATTATTATAATTAATGAGTAAAGTTATTATTAATTAATAAAACTAAAGATTTATGATGATTAATAAGTGAAATTATTATTAATCAAAGAAAACTATAACTAAAAAATATAATAATTCATATAAATGAAAATAAAAATAAAAATAATTAATTAAAAAGTATAATAATCAATATACACAAAAATATAAATTAAAAATATAGCTTATCTTAAGTAGAGATCTTCTACTAAGATGTACTAACATAATTTAAAAAGAATTAACTATTAAATTTATGTTTTTCAAGTCTGAATTTATTTTATCTGAGAGAGTAGATCCTTTTATACATTTTTTAATTATATAAATAATTAAAATATTATTAATTAATTCTATCTAAATATTATAATTTTTTATAATTGAATTACTGTAACTAAAATATTAAATGCTATGACCAAAATATCAAGATTCTTATGTTATTAAAGTTGAAATACTATATATAAAGATTTTTAAAAGAATAAATATAAAAGAAGAGATCTATAACTGTATTAACTAATTAATCTATTATATACATAAAAAATTAATATGAATTGAAAAAGTAAATCTCAAATTTAAGATAAATATAATATTTAAAAGAATATTTATAAACTTAAAATTTAAATATAATGAGATAATTAGATAAAAATAATTCAAATTATATAATAAATTATGTGATAAATTATAAAGTGAAAGAAAAAGAAAGTTTTTTATAACTAAAGAAAGATTATTAAATTAAAGAAATTTATATTACTATAGTAATAGTAATTTTTAATTATAATTTTATTTAATGCATAATAATTTATATAAAGTTAAAGAATTTCTTTTTTCTTAGATATAAATAAAACAGATACTTTAAATGGTAAAAGACTTAGATAAATAAAATCTTTGCTAAGTAAATTAGATAATTATTTTTTTAATTTATTTATTTTAATATAAAATAAGTAATATATAAGACAAGATGATAATTCAGAGTCAGATATTAAATTAATAGTATGATTTATAATATATTTTGATGATAATTTATTAAAAAATGAATTAGAAAATATATCAGTAAATTCTTTAATTAATTAAGTAATTTTATGAAAAGTTAATACTTTTTAGTATATTTCTTTTATTATAATACAGATTACAAATAACTCAATATCAAATAAAATTTTAGCAAATTATTAACAAGATATATAAAGCAAGTTGTAACTTGATAAAAGTTTATCTTTACTAATATTAATCTTAATTACTTTATTATTATAATAAAATTACTATACCAGTCAATGATAAGATTAATATAATAAAGTTATGATTTATCAAATATAAGATCATAATATTAAATATATATAATAAGTATCCAGCTTTAATTTTTTAATAATTATAGATGAATTAACTTCTTTTTTATAATTATTAGCAAGTTCTATAGTAATTAGATTCAAGATATATATTTGTAATTAATTATTTTTTATATAAGCTTTATTAATAAAGTTTTGTAATATTTTATTATTAAGCAAAATTCAAGTAAATTTTCTATTTATATAATTATTAAATTTTAGAAGTTTTTTATAATTATTCTCAAAATAAGCAAATTTAATATTATTATTTTATATAATGATTATATTATTACTATTATCTTTAATATTATTTACTTTAGTCTTTCCTTTTGAATAATAATCTTTAGTAAAATAATCTGATTTATTATAATTATAATAATAATTATTATTATTATTTCTATTATAATTATTACTATTATTATTGTTATTATTATTATTAAATTGATAAGATCCTTCAGTATAATCTAGCTTTATAAGTATAAAATTAGTATTATTATATATATTATTATAAAAAGAATTCTGATTTCTTTTATATTTTTGATTATAATTACTATTATCACTTTTAAGAAAATAACTAATATAAATATAATTATATTACAATGAATTATAAATTTTCAGATAATATTAAAAGTTTCTAGTATTTGATATACTACTTTTATTTTAGTTATATACTTAAGATCATTAATAAAATATATAACTTGATCTAGTTTTCTTATATTTTCAATTTATTTCATAATATTTTTGAATTTAGTACTATATTTCTATATAATTTTAGTTTGATAAAGTTAATAAAGTTAATAATAAAGATATTATTAATAGTTTGATAATTAAAAAGTATTACATATTTTAATAACAAAATTATTCCAATTAGTAAAGATATTTTATTCTCTAGTAATATATATTTTATTTAGATACTAATATAAGATAGTATTCTTAAATCTAGTTCTAGTATATAAGATATAAGTTTATTTATTTTCTATTTCTTGAATAACAAGTACTTTAAAGACTTATAAGATCTAGATATTAATATTTTCATGAGATTCTTCTTTATATATAGAAATCTTGAGTAAAATTCTTAATATAGAAGAATTATTATTATTATTTTATTAACTATTATTATTATTAAGAGTAATTATAAATTATTATTATTATTAAATAAGACTAGAAAAATTAATAAGAAATTATTGAAATTATTTATCAAAGAAACCAGAATTAAATATTATAAATATATATAAGTATATAAAGATATAATATATTTAGATATAGATAAAGAAATATATGAAGAAAAAGAAAATTAATAGTAAGTATATATATATATTTAATATTAATTTTTTTTGCTATTATCAAAGTTATA
Organism: Ambispora leptoticha; assembly: GCA_910591765.1. Taxonomy (NCBI): domain Eukaryota; kingdom Fungi; phylum Glomeromycota; class Glomeromycetes; order Archaeosporales; family Ambisporaceae; genus Ambispora; species Ambispora leptoticha. Next base: position 20,042 of record CAJVPS010000632.1, read on the forward strand.
ATCTTTTAGCTTTATAGTATAATATATCAAAAAAAATTCATATAGAAAATTCAAGATATATGATAAAGTAATAGAAATAATATTTATATAGAAAATTATTTAATAATAAACAAGATTATTATATTAAAACTTATTCTTTATTATATTAATTATTATTAAAATTATAAATTAAAATAATATTTTTAAATAATAATTTAATATATAATACTTATTTAATAATATTATTATAATGAATTAGTAAGTAGGATTTCACTTTAATTTATCTTAATGATATAATGTTAAAAGAGACTGAAATAATTAAAGAATAAAAAGAGGGGAATTAGACTATACTTTTAATAATAACAAAGATTTCTAAGATCTATGCCAATATCTACAGATATTATATTAATAATAGGTAATTAAATAAATAAATAAATAAATAAATTAAAGAAATTATAAAAATTGACTGAGTGAAGTTACTAGTAATTGATATAATTCAAGATTTGAATTGATTAAATAGCAAGCTATTAATTAAAGAAGGCTATAACTAAAATAAAGATAGAAATAAAATACATAAATTAAATACTTAAATAAATAAAAAGAGTATGGCTTATTTATAATAAAGATTTTCTATTCTCAAAAATAATAAAACAAAAAGTATAGCTTATTTATAGTAGAGTCTTCTACTTTCAAAATAATATCAAAAATCAAAAATCAATATATTATTATAATTCAAAAATCCAAAATTAACTTTAACTGATTGAATATCTTTATTGTTACTTTCTTTGAAGATGAATTTAAAGTTAATATTAAATTAGAAGATATTAAAAAAGAATCAGAATTTGTAAGTTCTGATAGTTCAACTATCTCTGAAAAATAATCTGAAGTATCAATATTTATCATAGAGAAAGTTAAATTAATCTTGGATAAGAACTAACTAACTCAATTAAAAGAAGCTATATTATCAATTTATAATAATCTGTTGAATAATAATAGTCAAATGATGTTATAATATTATAAATTTGGATATATACTTTTGATTCAGCCTCAAAAATATACAAGAAATATGTCAGAAATCAAGAAAAATATTGAAAATGTTCTTGAAAAACACATATATAATAGACTATATAATGTCACTCATAAAGTATTCTTTGTTTATAACTCTGAAAAAGAAGTATTTGATAATAGATTTGAGTTTACATCAACTAAATTATATCACTTAAACAAGAAAGAATTATTGAAGATTATTAATTAATTTTTGCAGGAGCAAAAATTTTCTGAAGGAGAATCATATATTATTATAGTAATATAAAATTTCTTAATTTCTTAATTTTTCTCTAGTTATACAAAATTGTATATTTCTATATTTTTTCTTTATTTTATAAATATCCCTATTTTTATATTATATATTACTATATTTATTCTTATATTTCTATTTTTAAATATTATATCTTATTTAATATTCAGGATCTACTATTACAAACTATACTCTGGAAGGTAGATTTTACCACAAATATAGTTTATAATAAGTTTTGAGGGTGAAGACTGAAT
>CAJVPS010000633.1:0-21564 GCA_910591765.1 Ambispora leptoticha
TATAAGTTATAAAATTAAAACTTATTCATATCGTATTTTATCTTGTTTACAACCATTAACAAAATAATCTTACATATTAATAGAATTTTTAAAATATATAAAAATAATTAATTTAATTATAAAATTGAATAATTAAATTGACTATATAATTAATAAATAAAAAAAGAATAAATAAATAAATTAATAATTTTTATTAAAAATATTAATTAAATTAATAAGCTATATTTATTATTACTTGATTTTAGTTTTTAATATTTAGAAAAATTATATATAATTATATATTATATTTTAAAAATATAATGAATAAATAAAATAAAAAATTTATATAATATAATAAATTATATTTTATTAAAAAAATATAATTTACTTAAATAAATATTATTCTTTTTATTTTAATAAACTATTTATTATTTAAACTAAATATTAATTTTGCTTAATATTTTTTATATTTTTAAAATTTTATTTTAAGTTTAAAATACTTTGTAAAAATAAATAATATTTAATTATAATTTATTAAATTTTACAATAAGAAAATATATTAATATTTATTTATTATTATAATTTATAATAAATTTTAAATTATTTAAAATTTTATTTGATTTTTATTATTAAAATCAAAATTCAAAGATATTTATAAAATAATTAAATAATTAAAAAAATTAATAGTTTAAATATTTAAATTTAAAGAATTTATTAGATTTTTAAAGAATAATAATACTAATTTTAATAATTATTATTTAAAAATTAAAAAAAATATAATTAAAATATATTATATTTATTTTATATTTTAATAAAATATAAATAAATAATATAAATATTATTTAATTATAAAATATATTAATATATTATAAATTATTAATATTATAAAAATAATTATTTATAGTTTAGTTTTTTATATTTCTAAGTTTAAAATTATTTTAATAATTTATTCTATTTTGAACTTATACTAGTTATTTTTTAATTTCTTTTAATTGTTAAGATAAATAATCAAATCTATATTATTTCAAAATTTTTTATTTATCAAATATTAAATAGTTTTATTACTATTTTTCATTTTTGTATTATAATTAATTTGTTACTTAATATTATAAATATAATTAGACGAATTATATTATTTAAAAAAAGTGAAATTTAAATTTAAAAATTTAAAACTTTTATATTTATATATCTATCATTACTTGATAGATCCATTATTTAATAATAATATTTAAGTAATCATTCAAATTTATTTCTCTTTTAAAGTAATATTTCTATTAATGAAGTTATTAATAAAATTTAAAAGCTTTCTTTTTAGATTTTGAAAATTATATTACTTATTATCTTTAATTATTTAATATATTTTAATATCAATTTCAAATATTCACAAGTTATATAACATTTTTGAACTTTAAGAATATGGTTTGCTTTCGTTATCTTTATATTAAATTCTAGCTTTATATAAATATTTGCATCATTATAGATAATTTATATAAAATTAAGGATTAAATTTTCAAGTTATTTTCCAAGCAAGAATTTCATTGCGAGTTTTGCATATATCGTAGTTATGATGTCTTATTTATATAGCTTTTATATAAGTATAATGATATCATTCACGAATCTATGTTTCAAAATTATCTGCACGTATATATATATATTCTTGAGCTATTTATATGCATATTATACATGTTTTATTATTAAAATTGAATAAAACCTGTAATATTTTACATTTGACTCGAAGCTCTATTTATTATTCTTTAGAGAGTTTGCTTGTAAAACATATTTTTCTTTCAATTGTTCTCCCATCCATTGTTTTATTTATAATTTCAATCTTGAATAATAGATCGAATAAATCTGTGCCTACATAAAACATAAAGTAATAAACAATTAACAATTGCAAATAGTTAATTACCTTTGCTAAATGACAAGTTGCTTGTTCATAAATACTTTCTACTAAAACTCGCATACGATTATTCTCACTACATGTGAACATATTGTGTTTATTGGTTAAGGTCCTATTAATCATCATAATTGTATAGTTGAATTAAAGAGTTTTAAGACTTTTGGTTAGAAAAAGCAACCATTAGAGTTAAAACTAAGATTGGTAGTGAAGCTGCGTAGAGATACTTTTCAAGCTATTTACCCTTCCATTCTCACATTCACTATTATACAAAATATTCGTAGTTATCTATTACATGTACATGTAATTAACTTGCCTAATAAAAAATTTCTGAGTTTTAATAAATAGATTAAGATGATGAAAGTATTAACGGTGAAGAATCTATATCACAAATTTTATTTCGGATACAAAAGCAGTGAAACTTTAGATTATGCGTATTGGATTTGAGATAACATATAAACGCATGCGTTCAGTATTGACGGTTTGCCATTTTTAACATAAATGGCAACATGTGTCATATACAAAAATGATATGTCATTAAAAAACTATATATTTCATATATTTTTAAAAATATGACATATCACTTATAAAATTTTATAATTATTATTAATTAATAAACTTTGTACATATATATATATATACTGATCATTTGTCTCTAATACCAAAATTATAAAAAATTGGTTGCTTAATATGATTTTGAAAATTTGTAACAAAGGCCATTTAGCCTTGCCAATCTATTAAGTAATTTAAATTAACTCCACTTGTGGCAGTGATATTATAATATATTGCTTGGATGAAAGTTACAGTATACGTGAATTTTGTTAGATCATTGAGTATCCAACGTAAATAATGTTACGCTACTCCTAAAGACGTTAAATCTAAAAGCAATTAGGCGCAATACTATGGTAGGATATGGAATAATAAAAAGGACGTTTAGGGAATGATCGATGAAATTAGGTGGCGTTTCTCCTTACTACCAAAAATAATAATAAAAAAGGATGGACTTGTTGATACGTCAGTGAGATGCCAACAAACCAAAATACTAAAGATAAATAAGTTTGTTTAGAGTGGAGTTCTTCCGTTATCGATTTATATTAGACATAAAGAAGTAAAAGCCACTTGTATGCAAGATTTGCGGTGAGTAATAATAAAAGGATATTTTGCTATCAAAAGGATTTTACAAGTTTAATATTTTGACTTTTATTTGTTCTGTTCTTGTTGGGAGATCAAGAACTTGCCTTTATACATACATATGGGATTACGTTAAGTCTATATTAATAGTAGCTATATTTTAATATTGTCAAAGAATTTCTTTTTTTTGAGGTACAGTATTTCAAGTCACATAATTATATGCTGGTCTATTGTTCAGTGGTTTTCAACTATAGCTAAAAGTTGCTAATAAATATTGGAAGAGTCTTGACGGAAATTAAAAAGAGAAACGGACATGAAAAGTAGCGCTAGGTATTAATTAAATCGATCCTGAAAAGGTTAATTGTTACGACAACGATAATGGTAATCATAAAGTGTATTATTAGAAGAAATAACGATCACGAAGTGTTAAATATTAATTGTCATGAACATAATTGCGAAACAGTGTTAATGATCAAGAATATAATTGTAATCTCCATACTAAGGGAGTTAAAGAAAATTAAAGAATTCGTAAGGTTAATTGATAATGAATATAGCAATAATTTAAGTAATTACGAAATTTATTTTTACTACGGTAAGAATTACCTAATTTTTTTTCTCAAGTCAAATTTTCCATGCATTTATGATATTTACGGGGATGATATCTGCTTAGTCATTTCAGTCTCAAACTTGGTTTAAAACTAATCTAACTGAATCGTTGCTACCGCATTGACATCACCTCAATTCGAACAAAGCAGAAAAAATTGAACTTTTTAGAAATAAAGATATGGCAAAAAACAAGATAAAACAACAAATTGATGCGAAGTGCATCCCAAACCATAATTTACGACTAAAGTTAGGTAAATAAAGAAGATATGTCAAAGAGATTTAGTATAGACGTCAATGATGACATAAATGTACAAGTGGATAGAGCTTCATTAAATTGCAATTTCATTTTTAAAAAAAATTGGGTTACTTTTTATGGCGACTGTCTGACATTGAAATCTAGAGTTTATACATGTAAATATAGCATTTTGTTAAGATCAACAAATAAAAGAAAATACAACAATAGTCATATTGGAAAGCCACCTTTAGAATTATTGAAATTTTAATTTTAAATTTTATAAAGATTATTTAATAGATTCTTGCAGTTTTACTTTTAGTAATTTATAATATTCAATGGAATTTAGATGTAATGAAAGTTCCAGACCTCAAAAAATATGTAAGTTACAATTGTTTAGTACTATATACGTTTTGTCTATATTAGATAGATAACTTCAAAATTATGTTCATTCTCAAAATCTCTTACTGAGATTAGAGTTTTTACTGTAAATTATTTGGCTACACTCGTATTTCGTGTTTTTTAACTGTAAAGTAAGATTTTGGAGTTATTTTTTTGATAAACGGGAAGGTCAAATTGAGATGTAGGTTTTTGTGCGGATATACTGTACCTTGATAATCGAAAAAATAATCAAACTGAAGAGTAATTTTCAGAAAATGATCAAACTAAAGAGTTAGATTTTATATGGGATTCGTTTTGATTATTAGAAATGTAGTCCAACTGAAAAGCAATATTTTGTCTGTTCTCATCTTGATAACTGGAAATGGGATCAGAATTAAGTGTGGGCTCGTCTTGATTACCGAAAAAATGATCAAATGAAAGAATAAGGTTTTGTTTAGATTCGACTTGATATTTAGGAAAGTGATCAAATTGAAGAGCAGGACTTTGTGTCGATTCTTCTTGAGAATTGGAACGTTGAAGATTAGGATTTTGGATGGATTTATCTTGATTACTCGAAGAATAATCAAATTGAAAAAAAGGATTTTGTGTGGGTTTTTCATTTTGATAGTTTGAAAATTGAAGAGTAAGATTTTGGATAGATTTTTCTTGATAACAAGAAAGGTGATCAAACTGAATAGCAGAATTTTGTGCGGATTTATCTTGATAACCAGAAGAGCAATCAGACTGAAAAGTAAGCTTTTGTGTCGATTCGTCTTGAGAACCGAAAAGTTGAGGAGTAACATTTTGGATGGATTTGTCTTGAAAACCGGAAAGTTGATCACTATATTTCTCTTGATAGCCAGCAGAGTGAAACTGGGGAATAGAATTTTGGCTGGACTTCCGGTCCTTCTTGCGTGAATATTTATGTTTTTCAAGCTCTTTTAAATCACATGACATTTTTTTGTAGGCTTCTTTTTGAAATTCTGGTAGTTTTTTCCATTGATTGCTAGCAATACGAGAAAAGCTAAGAGCGTCACCTATTCGAAATTTTAAATCTTTTATTTCTGCTGTAATGCATGCTCGAAATATTATAAATTTGCTCGGAGCTTTACTTTTAGGATCGCCATTCCTTTTGTCTTTTAAAAAATGTTTTAGTGGAAGATAAGGAGGAAATGAAGGTATGTAGTCTTTTAAAAAATATTCCATTAAACTATTGGAAGGTGTGATATTGTCTGACATTTTGAAGTCACTGATCCGGATGAACAGAATTTTTGGTAACTAAGAAGAAATTTAATTTTTCAAGTTTATTAAAAACTATATTAATTTACACTTTGATTAATTCAATTAATTCGGCTTTAAATTTATACTATTTTTGTCTCAAATTTATAAAACAAGCTCCAAAAAATTATATATTCTATTTGTTCAAATACACAAATGTCATTAATCATTGAGTATTTGCAATATATTGCTATATAACTACATTCTATTCAGTCCCACGTAAATCAGCAGCGTCAATGTATTCACGTTTATTTGAACTGAAAACATTGAGAGTTAAAAAAATATAATGTAAATGCTTTTTCTACCAATTTTTGATTGGTAGAAAGACTAATAATTGAATGTAAATGTAAATGTAAATGTAAATGGAATGCACCACGCCACGTTAAATGCTCAAACTCGAAATTAAACAAATTATAACATTTAACTAAGGAGAATTAAATAAAATACATTTCGCTTTTTCGTTAGTTCAGTCAAGTAAGATTGATTACTAAATTGGTCAAACTACGTATATCGAGCGTTTTGCAAAAATAATTTTTTATTAATTTAGTCTTTGAGAATGCAGTTTCGGGTAATCTTTAAATTGATTATCGTTATCGTTATCGTTATCTTTCCTTGCATCAATCCAAATACATGTACATGGATGTACAAGTATCCAGAAAGTATCAAAATTAAAAAATAAAAATTTTGAACACTTTTCAATTTATTTGATTTTTGTCAGTTTCAAGTAATCTTAAATTGATTATCGTTATCGTTATCGTTATCTTTCCTTGCATCAATCCACATGGATGTACAAGTATCCACAGAAAGTATCAAAATTAAAAAATAAAAATTTTGAACACTTTTCAATTTATTTGATTTTTGTCAATTTATACACCAAATAAAAAATAAACTTTATTTAATATTTAATCAGCCTTCAATTGACTCCAATACTGCATTAATTCTTCGTGGCATTGATGCAGTAACCCGTTCTAAAATGCCACATCAAGATTTTCCCACTCCATCTTCAGTGTGATCTTAAGTTCGTCCACAGTCGTCGGAAAGTTCTCATTTTTTTGAATATTGTTCTTTAATATCTTCCAAAAGTTCTCTATTGAATTCAGGTCTGGGAATTCGCCGGCCAATTAATAATTGTGATTTTATTTTCCGTTAGCCAATCCTTAGTTTTTCCCGCAGTATGTATCGGCGCATTGTCATGTTGAAAGATTGCGTAACTTCCAGTTAATTCCCTAATTGCGTTCTGGAATGGAAGTAATTGAGTTTTTAAGATTTCGAGGTAAGTATTTGCAGTTATTTTTTCGCCTTTTTTATATTCATCACAAAAAATTAATGGTCCTTTTAATTTTCCCGCGAAACATCCCCAAACCATTACAGATTTTCGTCCACTTTTAAAGGTAGGCACCAAGTAATTAACGTTAAACTTTCTCCAAACTCTTGGTTGCTGTGACTGCTTTCCCAATCTACAAACTGGTGTTATCAGAGAAAATTATTTTCAACCAATCATAAGCTGATTTATCTAATACGAGCATTTGTATGTGTTTCTGTGATATAGGTTTGTTTGCTGCGATACGTGAGTTAAGTCCGGAGTTGTGCAATACATTTGCGGCGGTTGATAAACTACAAGCGAGGCCTAAATCGTTGACTATTTCGCGTAGCGGTGCACGTCATTTTTCGCTAGCTTCACGCATAAGAAAATCCTTTTCGTGGTTATTTAAGGCTGGTGGTATTCCTGGATGTGGTAAGTTTTCACTTTTTCCAGTTCGTTTATATTTGTTTATAAAGCGGTGTACTGTTGTAGGGTTGCGTCCGAGAATTGAACGGCATTTGTGGTATCCATGTACGCCAAAATCTTCTCCTTTTCAATTTCGTTAAGCTGCGTATAGGTTGACACCATTTTTTAACCTAACGAAATTATAGTGTTGACGAAGTGGCAGCAGGTAAACAAAGTGATGTTTATTATCAAAAAAGGATTACAGACGTAAATCGGGCGATACTTTCTGTGGTAATTATTTAGTTATATAATTTAGTTTTTACTTTTTCTTTAGTTATAATCTTCTTTGATTAATAGTAGCTTTACTATTTAATCATTTTAAGTCTTGAATTATATTGATTATTAATGACTTCACTAGTTTAATCAAGATTAAAGCATTAGTAATTGTGAATAATGACTATGATCTTATATTAGGAAATAATTGGACTCATGCTTATAAAGCAGTTATAAGCTGGACCAAAGATCTATTACAATTTGAAATATAGAAGTTGATTAAAAAGTGTCCAAAGATAAATTCTAACTTTTCAAAAAAAATTCTCCTCTAGATGGATCACTTTATATACAAACATACCATAATTATTATCTAAATTAGTCAAGAATAGAAAGTAGCTAGCGAAGATTCTTCCAATTTTTTCTAAAGTTCTTTAGTCAGAAATAAAACAATGCAAATGATTACATATCTATTTCGCTTCTGTTATTTTTAGGTGACGGAGCGGAGGATTTGTGTAATGCATGTACGCATAACTTTATTGACTAACAATAACCAATGAAAATGAAAATTCCGTTTTCGGGAATTCCAAATGTCATACAAAGCTTCATTATGATTATCTATTATCGTTATGCAAAAAGGAAATTTGTCATTCAAAATTATAAAATGCAGAATCAAAATGAAAATGTTGTTCCCTTTGCCATTTTTATTTTGTTTTATATTTTAAAAAAATAATGCACCATCATCGTTACATTATTAGATTTGCGTAATTTATACGTTGCGCAATACCGATAGCATAATATTAATATTGTAACATATGTTGTTGAATATCAGAAAAACCCCTTAACCGTAACTCTATGGACGTGCATTAAAAATATGTACATGTAAATGTGTTTAGGGAATACGTACAGTTACAAAGGGCATATTATCATTTTTCGAGACAAAAATGCATAATCTATGTTCCTTTATAAAGTTTGATATATTAAAAAGATATAGAAACTTACTCTTTACTTACATTGAAACGCATCGAAAACGATCTAATGAATGACAACAGACGATTTAATACAATTACGTAAAAAATTCTAAAACAAGGTTACTTTGAAGATTTAATAAGTTATTAGCATAAAAATATTTAGATATGAAATTTAGCTTATCTAAAAAATCACCAGCAAAAATTATCATTCTGAATAATTTAGAGATAATATTCTTTTTAGTAATCCCTATTATTTGAGATCAAGAGATTCGTTTTATTCAAAATAAAAATGGTTTATTCATATATCTCCTCGTGAAGTACGTTAAACTTATTGATCATTATACAATCTGGATAAATAATTCTCTTTAATTCGGACGAGATTTATTCATAGTCTTCTTTTAGAACTTTTCCGAAGTAATACGAGAATGTTACGAGCGTCACCTATTGAAATATTTAACGCTATAAGCTTTACTAGGATGTACGCTTGAAATATTTAAAATGTAATTTACGTTGACAATCCGTCTTTTCTATAAAATATACCATTGGAAGATAAAGAGGAAATGAAGACATAAACAGTCTGAGCTTTGAAAGTTGCTTATCTGAAAAAATCAATGAAAGATAAAATATTAGCTTACAAAAATTTCCAATATAATAAAATAGAATATATAACGAACTAAATCCAAATTCATAAAAACTTTAAGTGCAAATATTTACTTTTAATGGAAGTAACATTTAGATCTTTTATCTTTGGAAAGTAATTTACTTTATATTCGAAATTACTTTATTGAATTTTCATGTGTAGAACTTATTAATAGCAAAAGACACTTTGGTTAAATGAGATAAATTTTTTAAAAACATAAATTAAACAACTATTTATGTTATTGCTTATACACATGAAGAAACTCGTTAGAGATTAAAGCATCTGGTGAACATGACTTATAATTAGTTTGTTCATAAGTTAAGCTATTAGGGTCGAACGTGTTTAAGGTATTAGATTTAACTGTATTATAGCTAGCATGTATCACTATTGTAAATTTCTATGTTATTCTATAATAAATTGTTGTATATGCTTTATTTAGGAACTACCAGTGTCTTGTTGTTAATGTTGGAGCAAAATAGTTCAATTCTAAGAATTTGACTTTTCCGGAAAGAAATTGCGGCTATAACATGAAAATTTCCCCTAATTGTCGATCTAAACCCGTGATCCTTGCGACGTGACCTGCAGGTAATCGGTTCTACCTGGACCTAATTCGGAAACAGAAAAAACAAAAAAATAATAAAAGCGATAACCATAAAAAGCAATAAAACTTACCTAAAAATAGTCCCCAAGTTAGATACTTCGAACACCCTTAACTATACCAATAATAGTATAGAATTTCATTTAACTTCACTTTTATTTTTTTTATTTCTTTATAAAATTGTTCATATACTTGAGATCGACCGAGTAAAACAATTATTTTTTGTTTTCTTTTTGCGCTACTTTGTTATAATAATCAAAGCACTATTTACAAATCTATACACACTTTTGTACATACTTTTGTGCATTGTTTTGTACACGCCTTGGTATGGTGTTTTTCATCATTCCGATCACTGTAAAAATAGAATAGTTCATTAGTATAGTCTGAAGTTAAAATGTATAATATAAGCTCTCTTGGGCCTTTTAATCAAGACAAGTTATAATAAAAGAACAAAGTAATTAGAAGAGAAATTACGATTTTGTTGCTTGTATTATTGAACTTCAGGTTTTTATCGCTTTTATTGGAAGAAAGCCATTATTGTGTGAGTTCTTTGAGAGAATGGTATAGCTGTAAAGAGATAATTCATCATGTGACTTTGAAAAATTTTTCTAAAATAGTTTATAGTAAAAGAATTAATTGTAGTCATGTAATTCCCCTTTTCTATTATCCAAACCAACTATTATTATCAATAAACTAACTTTTGCTATCGTATTTTCTGGCGCAGAAACCTTTAACATATCGTAAAGAAGCTCTCCAAGACCAACAAACCATAATCTAATCCTTCCACGAATTCATTAAACCTGTTCATCTTTGAGATCCAATAGACTGGATAGGTGTAACATTAACACCATCAACAAACTATATTAAAATTTAATGTGCAGAAAGTGCAGGTGTTGCTTCATAATCATAACTATTATTATTAATTATAAGTCCTGGCAAAAGTAATAGTGGCGCTTTTTTAATATTATTTATGTAATTATATGATGGTAAAAAATTTAGCTGCAAGTTTATTACTGTAACTGTTCTATTCTTTAAAAGAGTTTAATTTGATAATTAACTTGTTTAATATCTAACAACTTTTCCATAACTTATGAATTGTTACCGAAATTTTAAATAAATTGAAATTAACAGCGAAAATTCAAAATTTATAATAATTCTTTAACTAAAAATTCATTTTAATAAAATGTAATAAATGCGAAAATTTACTTTCCTAATGTTCAGAACAAAAAATATTCTTTTTGATTCTGACTATTAAATTAATAATAAAATTTATTCATATAGTTAATTTTATTACGTACAGTTTAAAATTATGTAAAAAGATTCGAAATGAAAATTCATTCTTGATATTATATAAATATCAATAAATTAATTTGATAAAATATAAGCATTGCATAGATTCTATGGCATTATCCAAATTAATGCTTAATGCTTAAGTATTCAAATAAAACAGTAATGGAATTTAAATATAAATTACACTATGTATGACTTATATATATTACTAAGAAGATCTGATTTTGTTTTGTATTGTATAAGTTAACTTCCAATAATAATTTTATTATCAGAATAATAAGTATTAATAAAAGTTAAGATTTCATTCATGCCATCATTTGGTAATCATCTTTTAAAAAAATGTAAATCTAATAAATAAGCAACTAGCATAATTGAATTATAAATTTTTTTCTATCTTGCCATTAATATTTCATCTATTTGTATAACTTATAAAATTAATTATAAATATGAGTATTAATTAATATTAATTTTAATATATTATAATATTTTAATTAAATTATCTTCTAAATTTTCCAAATCTTTATATTATATATAAAAATAAGAAAGTTTTTAAAGTATTTCTTTCAAAAATTATAATATTTCTTTGAGAATTACAAGAAGTTCTGTGATTTCTTTCCAAAAATCTTCATTTAATATATTATTTTTAATTGATTTATTTATTATTATATTTAAAATTTTATGAGTAATTAATTCAAGAGCCAACTGATTTGTTTTGAGTGATGTAAGACAAGCTGCCCTGAATTTCTATCAAGATTTTGCTGGAAGTTTAAGAGTATTCCAAGTATTTTCATAAGTTATTTTTTGATGTTATTTTAAAATTTCTGCTGAAATATGATGAGAGTTAAAATATTTAACTATTTCTTTAGCTTTTGTCATTATATTATTTGCCTAATTAAGTTTTATAGTATCATTAATTAATAAATGAGTGCATTTGCTAAACATCTGATGAATATAATATTTGAATTCTCCAGGTGACTTCATTACTGAAGCATTATCTATAATTATAGCTGATAATTTTCCTGTATCAATTATACTCATTATTTCATTCATATCTGCAGAAATATTTATTGCATTTTGTTCAGTTTCACTTATAGATTTAGCTGAAACAAATACTGGAATTGGTGTAGTTAAAATAAAATTAGACCAATATTCCTGAATAATATTTGATCTATAATTATAATATTAATTAGAATAAAAATAAAGGTTTATAATAAATACAAATAATAAATATAATTTATCATCCATCACAAATAAGACAAACATATTCAGCATTATTTATATAATTTTTTATTTTATTTTTAGTATCTTGACATACATCATTAAATAAACAATTTGATATTTTTTTACATGATGGAAGCTTTAATGCTGGATGTGTTTTTTGATCCAATTCTTTAATGGTTCCATTTCTGAAAGTGATAGTTGTAATCCACATCTGAAAATAACTTCTGCAAATGCTTTTTCATTTTACTCTTGCTCAGAATGTGAAATTCTATTAACAAAATTATTGATATCGTTATTTCGTGTATTTTGTACATTTCGTAATTGTTGGTTATTAATAAGATTAATTGCATTTGTAGGACTAGTAAGTGTATTAATCATATTGATATTGGAACTAGTAATAGTATTAATTGCATTGGTAGAATCAGTATTTGATATCGTATTAATATTTAATTATGTTTCCTGTAGGCGAATTGGCATTGAGCGAACTTGTATTAGCAATTTCTGGATTTTCAAAGCTCATACCAAAAAATTTTCGTTTAATTTCAATTGAAGCATTTGGATATACGCGCAGATGTGATATTCGTAATATTTATTTAAAATATGTACAACAATAAAGATGTAGATTTGATTTTATCATTATTTATGAACTTAACCATATCGATATGCATAATTGTGTAATGGCATTTACGATATCGGTTAGTAACTATGCGCATATATGCGCGCATAATGCGCATAGGCACATCTCTAGTCAAAGTATTACTAAAAGTTAACATTTTGTGCAACTTATAGGCGTTTTCTTTTTGCCCATATTCGATAATTTCAAAATAGTGTTCATTATCGAAATCTCCTCCTACTTGAGACTGAAAGTAAAAGATTTTGTGTGAATTCATTTTGGCGTAATTAAACTGAAAAGTAGGATTTTGTATGGATTCGTCTTGATTTTCGGATGGTGAGTAAATTGAAGAGATTGATTTTTGTGGGGTCGTTTTGATAATTGGAAGTGTAATAAAACTGAAGAGCGTGACTTTGTGTGGAATCGTCTTGATGTTCGGATGATCAATCTGAAGAGCGGGATTTTGTATCCATTCGTCTTGACAACTAGAAGAATGATTAAGCTGAAGAGGAGGGTTTTGCGTGAATTCAGTTTGATTATTGGAGGAGTAATCAAATTGAAAAGCAAGATTTTGTGTGGAATCGTTTCGATAATTGTCAGGGTAAACGGACTGAAGAGCAAGGTTTTGTGAGAATACGTCTTCAAACTGAGGAACAGAATTTTGTATGGATTCGTCTTGATGTTCGGAGGAGTGATTAGATTGAAGAGCGTGATTTTGTATGGATCCGTCTTGATAACTGGTAGCGTGAAACTGGAGGATATGATTTTGTGTGGTTACATCTTGATAGCCGGGATGAAGAGCATAATTTTGGTAGGATTTGCATTCCTTCTCGTTTAGGTTTTTATAGTTGACTTTAGAAGGTTTAAGTGGCAAAGACTTTTTTATTTCGTTCGAAAACTTTTTGTAGTTCTCTTTTTCGTGTTTAGGTAACCTTTTCCATTCATCGCTAGCAAGACGAGAAATGTTACGAGCGTCACCCATTTGAAAGTTTAAATCTTTCCATTTTGCTACGGTGCATGCTCGAAATATTAAAAATCCATTCGGAGCTTTACTTTTGTCCTCGCCATTTCTTTTCTTTCTTAAAAAATATTCCTTTGGAAGGTAGGGAGTGAATGAAGAGCTAATTGACATTTTGAATTTAATAATCCTGATAAACAGAATTTTGGGCAACTAAAAGAAAAGTTGATTCTTAAATAATTTAAAATAAATGTTATCGATTTAATAATCAATTGATTAATTTTTAGAGAATAGCAAAGATATTTATTGCATATCGATTGCCAAAGTTTTAGCTATTTATATATTATTGAAAAATCATCACTAGCATCTTATTATTTCTGAAAAGAAGATATAGAACCTTTTTTTATCGTTATTATTTTACCGTTAATAATAAAAATAGCAAAGATTTTCTTTTGTCAGACAAATAACGGTATAGTTTTAGCGACTTGCACTCCGAAAAGTGATTTTCTTTGTACACATGTAATTAGAAAGAAACTTGTGCAATAAGAAACTTCTGAATTGACACAAATACTGTAGCTTAAAATGATGTAAGTATTAACGTTTGTGTAAATTATAAAAATGATGAAGGTTCTATGCCGCAAATTTAGAATTTTGAGATATCATAAATGGCAACATGTCATATGACAAAAATGACTTAGCATATAAGGTCATATATTTTTTAATATGACAAGATTATATAACTTTTATTAAACACTAAATAGACATATATATATAATTTTGAAATATTTTGTAACAAAAGCCATTTAACATTCACCAACTTATTAAATATTTTAATAATTAGGCCATTTGTGACGATGCTGTTCTATTACAAAGAAATTCGACATTTCCTGAATGAAAGTCACGATGTGTATGAATTTTTAATTTTTTTATTTTATACTTATACATGTATGATATTTATATACGGAGAACCTCTGCATAAATCATCGTTATTATTGAGTATCCATTTGTAAACTGGGTTTTATTTATTCAATAACTTATCTCAAAGTAACCATCTGTACCTATTTTAAATTTTACTAAAAATCAAAAAAGTATCATTCTTTAAAGATTTCTACCTTTGCTTTTGAATCACTTAATTTCATGGCAACAAGTTCATTTGCGAAATTGTAAATTTTTTGTAAGTCACTCGCATCCCTATAATTTCATCTAAATGTGTTTGAATAAAAAATAGTAATGTGTTAAAAGATTGATTTGCTTTCGTAAAGAAAGTTAATGAAATACATCAAGAAATTCACTGATTAAAAAAAGAACTGTTAACTATGAGAATTTACTGGATTAAATCAAGAATTACGAACAAAACAACTAATCTTTTACAAGCTCAAAAAGACAGAAATGAGGAAGAACTACGAGAACAAATCAACAATTTAGTTAAACAATTAAAACTAGCTCGTCAAAGAACCAAAGCCAAGGATCCAGAATTAACAAACAAATAGAAAACATTAGAAATTTCTTTCCAATTAGCCAAAATTAATGAACTAATAAAGGGAGTTAAAAAAAAGAAATACAAACTTTCAAAAAACATCTTAGTTAATTTGTCTTCGGAATGTTTGCACTTTGGATGGTAGTTTACTAGAGAATTAAGAATAACGATAATAATGTGATAATCCAATAATAAATAATAGCGATAGGTGTCAAAATAAAAGCATCCATCATCAAATAACATATTTCCCGTATTCCTTGACATGTCTAAATAAAAAATATATGTTTTATTTTTTTTTAAGTTCATCTTTTGACATATGAGGCAAAATATTAAGACAGTTTAGTTACTCCCACGTGGTTCTTCTCATATGGCTTGTCCCTTTTTGGGGGTGAAATCTCAATGTTTGTCAATTACTGGCTATGTCAATAATGATACACATGTGATTACACACATCCATATATCAATACATGTTTACCGGGGGATGGAGAATATATATTGCTATGCATGCGTTGTGTGTGCGCTGCTATGCGTATACCAGCAAATGTTAATATTCGTTATTCATCAACCTCTCTAAGGTGTGGTTTTTACGCTCTTTGTTTATTACATATATGGTAAAGTATGGTTCCCACTTTCATTTTCTTTTTTTATAAAGAATTCGTATAAAATAAGACGTTAAAGAGATGAAGAATTTATTTTTTTAGAACCTGTTTATACTAAAATGTGGATGCGTCAAAAGGGTAATGATATATATTGTTAGATAAAACTTTATTTAATTAACATATCTATTTAGATGTAAAACTAAACATTCTATCACTATTAAGCTCAAAGAAAACATGGATTCGTATACTCATGATTGTAATAAATTAGAGGAATGTCACAAACAAATTAATGACAATGAATTTATAAAGTTGTCGACAATCTAATAGAAGAATGCAACAATTTAATAATATCACAAAATATTCGAATGGATGTCTTTTGAAAGATTTACCGACGTTTAATATCTTTCGAAAGAAAGCTTTGGAAAAATTTATAAAGCAATCTGTTGTATGAACTATTGCTATATAATTTCCGTGTGGCATCATGGAAAAAATAAATAGAAATAAAATAATCGACGATTATTTTGAAATAGAGTTTATAAGCATGGTAAAAATGAAAATTTGCTTTTTGTTTTTCTGATACAATTAAATTTAGCTTCAAGCCACGCTAAAATACAGCAGCAAGATTGTTGATTTACGTGCTTATTTACTTAGATATTCATGGTTAATTTCTATTTCAATATATGATTTATTACATTTGTTTTGTGTGATTTTCCATATTACACTTTTTTCCAGGATTTATTATTTTGGTTTCCGTGCCTTTTCCATAATAGATTTTTTCACAGATGTACCATGAGTCTGAAACTCAAAAAAGTTCTATGTGCACAACAGATTACGTGCTTTGATGTATGTTTACATCCATTATCTCCTATAGGTAAGGAAGCATTCTATAATTTCTTGGTTAGTTTTTTTATGCATGTATTCGTTGGAATGCTAAGCCCAAATCTACAAGATGAAAATGAACATGCATTAATATATTTCCAGGATCTAGTCACTTTCTTTTTGAATATTGTATAATAATAGATAAATATTCTAACTTTTATTTAAAGTTAATTTTTCGTAGTTATATTCTAATGAGTATTCATTTGCAGCTAATTAATAATTAATTTCATGTTTTATCATAGTTGAAAATTCTTGAGTACATGTAATTTACTTTGAATTATCGCACTGTAACATAATCATCACTATTAATGACTAGCATAATAATGGATCTAAAGGAAATACATGTAGAGCGCAACATAATGGTGGGAGGAGCTTAGACTAAAAAATTTAAAGGATAAAAAAAAGAGGGCGTAAATAAAAGGTATACAGAGGGACATTCGAGATAAAACTAAAAAGATTCACGGATTCCAAAGGAATACGGGTAGTTTCTGATCATTACCAACACAAAACAAACAGTTGGACTTATGCGGCCAACAAACTAATCAAAAGAAAATACGTCAATTTTTTAAGGTAAAAAAAAGTAAAACCATCAATTTTGTTAAACACAAACGAAATAAAATCTATCAATTTCGTTATGACACGACAGAAATAAGAGCCGAAGCGCAGTTAATGAGTTTCAAAGTAAATTTAATATTCAAACCTCCCATTGCTTAATTTTTAACCCTTCGGATAACTATTTTTTAAATACAATTTTTAAGACTACATCACTTGATACGCAGTTTCCAAGGGATCCGTAGTATAAACTATGAATTGCTTAGGAATTCTCACAAAAAGAGATATGCTATATTTCGAAACAAAGAAACAAAGGTAATAATAAAGGTAACAAGGTCTAATTATAATAAATGTGAATATTGATATAAATCTTCTATGATCAAAGAAATAACATACTGTATGATACGAATATTTAATAATCAAATTCTTTGAGGTCGTAAAATAATAATTTTTGTTCTAACATTATTAGGGACGGCGGTCATCACAAGGTAAGAATTTCGTATGATTTTTTAAAGTGATATTTTACTGATGCTACGAGATTATCAGTAGAGATTCATACAAAAACCTAAAATTCTACAAAATTCACATTTTGTATCGTACGTAATAATTTTACTTTTTTGTTTCGAAGCATAGCATGTCCCTTTTTGTAACAATTCATATTTTGTGCGTAGTAAATCGCGAGTTCTTGTAATAACTTACAATTTGTAGCCTAGATTGTTTATACAGAAGCCAAATTGCATGTAAAGGATAGTCTCAAAGGTCAGAGAGACCGGTTTGAAGAAAAAGAAATAAGAATTATTTTAACTCTTATTTAAAAGCGCTTCAATTTTTATTTCCTTGTGTCTTATAAAAGTTGATAGCTATTTCTTTTATACAAAAGTTGATGAAACGTGTTTGATTCTTTGTTACGTTTGGTTCTTTGATTTGATTATTTTGTTGAAACCCATATTATTGTTTTCGGAATAAACCTATTTTGTGAATTCGAAAAGATATTATTTAAGCTCTATTAATAAATGTTATGTTTATTGTGTTATCTTTAATTGAAAATTATATTTG
Source organism: Ambispora leptoticha (assembly GCA_910591765.1). Lineage (NCBI taxonomy): Eukaryota > Fungi > Glomeromycota > Glomeromycetes > Archaeosporales > Ambisporaceae > Ambispora > Ambispora leptoticha. The sequence goes on from CAJVPS010000633.1 coordinate 18,337, forward strand.
TTAATTATTAGTTTACTATTTGAAATTAAATATATCCTCACTTTAGCTTTGTCCTTTGAATTCCCTTGCCCTTGAATGCATGAAAATTTCTAATGGATCTCTTTTGAAAAATTAACAATATTGAATATCTTGCAAAAAGCTTCTTATACTGTAACAAATTCGAACAATAGAACAACGTGATTAAAATCAATAAAAGATGTAGAATTTTTATAATTTTTAAAATATAAAAACAATTCTTTTTTTGTTTTCTAATTACAATTACATGTGTTATGAGATACAATAATGGTTATTTTGGAACGAATTATTCTAGAATAACTAAAGGATGAATAATCAGTGTGACTTACCGTATTTACGAAAAATAAGAAACATCCTCTTTATTACCCTCCCTAATGAAAAATGCATAATTGTATACCTTATTTTATTGTTAATATTTAACATTAACAGAACGATAAATTTTAAATTCCATCATTGTAGATGCATCATATTCGATGACCAATTAAAATCAATTTTTAACGAAGCAGCTGATTAAAGGTTTAACATTATATTTTAAGGCCCAAATAAGAGGGAAAAGGGGATGCTGCTTGTATTCCGCAAAATACGGTATACAGAAGATCTCCGTATCGATTAAAATTTATAAATGACATGTCGACAGCTTAGTTTATTAGATCATCTGTGAGAAAATTTTACCAGATGATCCAGATGATATAAACGATACAAAACAAAACTTTTTATTACAGCAATAAACTATAATACTTCATGCATTTCTCATTCGTGATAAAGATAAACAAAACATATGCCTATCCATGATGCGATTACCTAAATGAACAGGTTTTTACATAAAATAAGGTATGTACGTATATATGCAGTGTAGCATCAAAGAGTAAATGACTCGGAGACAGCCGTTTGAAGAGTTGAGGTAAATCGGCGTTTGATGGTGGTATGGGGGACTGGACTCGAGCTTAATAGAAGATACCCACTGTTGTTGCCTGTTGAAATATGTATATACTTATAGTTATTGTGATAGCTATTAAAATATTCTTTTTATGTCCTCACATTAGGGAATCTAAAATCACACAGGTCGAACGGTGTTCTTTTCATTTCGATGTAAAATATGGGTGATATCATGGGTAAAATTTAGTGGCAAAAATATAGGCATTTATAACTATCTTTGCCCACACTTTATACTTGATAACCCATATTTTAGTATTGGATTTTGATAAGATAAACTCAGATGTTAGTCAAACTACGGTGAATTATTTAAGTAATTTCAACATCCCGACACCAAACTTTCCGATATTCCAACTAACCGACATTCTAACTTCTCATCAGCATAACATCTCGCAACCTGACATCCCGACATATCAATTTCCCGCAAACTCAACTTCCAATTTCCAGACATAAACCAGAATTGAACTAGCTTTTTCGGAAAGTTGGGAAGAGTTAGGGTTGAATTTCGGGAAGATGGATGTATGAATGTCCACCCGAGTAATTTTGTTATGGTACTATAAATCTGATTTTAGACTTTATATGGTCGATAGATATAGTTGAGTTAAAATTACAGTCGACGACATAAAGCTTCGGAATTTTTTGTAACCGTAGGTAAGTCATTTTTAAAATTGTTTGCACTATATAACATCTCATAATCCACTGTATATGGTAACGTAAACTAAGATCAGCGATTACATGAAAAAGATAACGATAAGGCTTTTTTGAAAAGCTATTTAATTTACACCAAGTAAATTGATAACTATAATTTGGGCACACATTATATAAGGTAATTTTATTTATTAAATTTGAGTTAAAAGTGTATTTGCACATGATTGCAGATTACAAATTACACAACTATATTGATATTAAAATTTAACGACCTAAGAAATTTTCCTTAAGTTTATCTTCAGCTTGTTCTTGCTGAGCTCATCTTTAATCTTTACCAGCTGTAATCTGGAGACATCGGCTAACTGGAGGAATATCGTCTGCGCGATACGCTCATTAAGGTTCAACATAATAGGTTCTTTCTGCAATAATATTCTGATATTGCCAGTGTATCCAGTATCGATCGTTCCCCTTTTACCTCGTTCTCTTTTTTCGCTACAGGAACTTCAAAGGCAACATAACTGGACATTGATGTGCTTTAACCGGACCAACTGTTGTCGTTGTAGAGGAGAGATCTGTTGAAACACCAAACGTTGCTGGATCCGTGATAGTAACATCCACAACAATTACTACGGTAACAACAATAAACGGCACATTTACCAGATTGGTAAATACATATGCTGGAATGACTTGGGAATACAGATAAAAAACTACTTCAGCTATCGAATTTTATCCTCCGAACACGAGTAGTCGATTCGATCTATCTCTTCTTTCTCGGTGATGTATCTTGCTAAAATTACTTTTCCTATTTCGTTGCATTCATTGTTCAATGTTATTAAGTTTCCAGTATTGAGAAGCTTCTTAATCATTCCCTTTTATTCTTTCACCGACTTATCAGCACAGCTTATGGTTTGTCGAGAATTGTATGGCTTTCGCGATCGATTGGATCTGTGCTAAAGAGCTTGAGGATCCATTGATTTGCTTTATGCTGATTCTTGATCCAGAACAACTCCAATTGGTCCGTATGTAGGATTGTTGCCGGTTGCTGGGTTTATAGAACAAGTCGATTGTAGTTTACATAATCACTTGGTTGGTAATTGCCGTTATTAGAAGAGTTTTGGCAATAGCGTTGAATGTGGCCATCCTGACCACAGCGATAACATGTCAGCTGACTGTCGAAATTTGGTAAATTCGTGGTTCGGCCACTTGTTCTCTGCTGGAAGTTAACATTCTTGTGACTTCGAATTGTTCTATCTGTTGGTCAGGTTTAAGAGGGTCCGATTTATCGCATCAAGGTCGACTATGGTTGTCGTTTGTTGCTGGTGATAGGGCTTGGTTGGCTCTTTCATTCCGGCTTCCTTCACTTAATTGTTATCATTCTGGTATGTGTTTTTTGTTGCTGTTAACTTGGTAATTGTTATTGATATAATTGTTTTTCAATATTTGATGAAGATAATTCTTTATCAGGTATTTTCTTTTATTCATGTGAGATAAATTGAATAGAGGGGCTCAGGTTTATCTGGATCGGAGACATCCCAAAGGTTATTTTATTAGATTCGATAGCTGGAATAGTTTTTTATCTGTATTCCCAAGTCATTCCAGCATTTTTTGTTGTCGTCCTAGTGTGTGTATTTA
>CAJVPS010000634.1:0-21520 GCA_910591765.1 Ambispora leptoticha
TCTAATATATAAGATATAATTAAAGTATTATAGTATAAATAATTAGAAATATATTATATTAAAGTATATTAAAAGATGTTAAATATTAAAGAATATTAAAATATATAAAAGAATATTAAAAGATATAGAAAAATACTGAAAAATATGAAAAGATATTCTTTCATTATACTATTTTATTATGTATATAAATATTATATTACAAGTAATAATAAAAATATAGATCTTAAATATAAATAAAATATAGAATTAAAAATAAAAATGTAATAATAAATATAATAAGATATAATATAAAAATAGAAATATTTATAAAATAAATAAAAATTATAAGAAAATATAGTTTTATATAATCAAGAAAAGATTAAGAAATTAAGAAATTTTATGTTACTATAGTAATAGTATTATAATATTAAATATAATATATTTATTTTTATAATATAATGATAAATAATTATTAAGTTATATACTAATATATATAATAGTATTATATAAATTTGTAATATTAGATAATTATTTATTATATAAAAATATATATTATAAGAATAAATATATAAGTATAATTAGAAATAAATATATTATAAATAATATAATAATAATAAAATATTATAATAAATATATAATATTATAAAAATAATAAGATATATTAATATAATAAAGTTATAAAAATAATAAGTATTTTAATATAATAAAGTTATAAAAAACTATTAAGAATTAGTAGATAAAAAATATAAAAAAATAAATATAAGAATATAATAATTTAAAAAATATTAATTAATCAAATATCTAAATTTTTAAATATAATTAAAATAATTAATTTAAATAATTTTTAATTTATTAAAGAAATAAATATTATTAAAGTTCAAGTAAAAAATAAAAATTATAATAATAGTATATATTAAAGATGATTTCTCAACTAGTTACAGCTTGTGATAACCAATCAGAGAATTGTAATAGAGTTACAGCAGTTAATTAGAGAATTATGATAAAGTTATAGCTAGTTGTGACTTCTATTACTAATATGTATTATATAATAATATATATTATATTTTAAATAATGAAGTAATAAAAAAATCAAGATAATTATAATCTTAATATAACTTTTTTTTATAAAAAATTTAGTTATTTTAATAAAATATTCTTTTACTTTATATTAAGAAGTTATTATTATATTTAGTATTAAAAATTAAAATAAATTAAATATAGCTTTTGATAATATAAATATTTTAAGTTTTTCAAATAGTAATTTATAATTTATTAATATCTTTATTTAAAGATTTAATATGTAATAGAATATCTAAAAAATTAAATAAAAGTTTTATATTCTTATTTTTTTAATATTTTTATTATTAAGAATAAGTATATATATTAAGATATTAAACTTTATGAGCTTTCTAACTCTTTTATTAATAATTTAATTTATATTAAGATTATATAAAATTAAATCTTTTTTTTCAAATTTAAGATAGTAGTATAAATACTTTAATTATTAATAAAACTTATATATAAGTTTATTAATTTATATTATTCTAAATTATATATATTATTCTAATATTTAATATTTTAGTTTATTAATCAAAATTTATCTTACTACTATTAAAAATTATTATTAATATAAAAATTTGGATAATTAATATTATAATAAACTTCTTACTATTTAAAAATTAAGAATTAAAGCTTAATTTATTAATAATAATCAAGATATTTTACTTTTATTATTATTTTTTATTAAATATTAATACTAATCTATCAGAAAAAAATTATTATTTTTTAAAAATAAGAAATAATATTGATATTAAGCTTTTATAAAATTTGCTTAATAATAATTTTAAAGTAAATATTCTTAACAAAGTTTGATATTAATATAATCTAAGTAAGTAAGTTATTTTTTTAATTAAAACTAAGTTATTGATAAATATATTAAAATATTTTAGTAGTAAAGGCTTTTATAGAATTTTTATAAATAATTTCATGAATAAAGTTATTTTTATATATAAACTAAAATAGTATTGCTTTATTAATTTTATTATATTTATCATAAACTTCTGATAATATTTCTTATTCTTTAAGCTTACTAATTATTCTGATATTCTTTTTCTATTCTTCATAATTAAATCAAAAGATACATTAATATTCATGAATACAAAAATATCTCTTCTCATAACTTTTAGTAATATATATATTTCTAAATTTATCTTATTTATTATATTAAAAGCAAGTAGAAAGATTTAATTATTTTTCTTAAATATAATTATTACATATTATTAATTTTTTTTATTTATTTAAAATAAATTTCTATATAATATTTATTTAGATATTTCTTATATATGTTATATTATTCAATTTAAAAGTTATAGTAAATTTGTTGTAAAGCAGATAATAGAAATCAAAACTTCTTTTTAATTAGATATTGATAAAGAGTTCTTTTTCAACTTTATCAGCTTAATTTTTAATTATTTTGAATTCTAAATAGAATATTTTATAAATTTTAATAATTATTCAATTAGTAAGATTATTATGATATTAGTAATATTTATAATCAGAAGTAAAAAGATTTCTTTGATATTAATATTTACTATTGAATCTTTAATTTCTTCTTGATAGACTTATACTTTATAGATTCTTCTGATACTTTGAATAATCTAAAAAGTTATATTTCTAAAATTAATATTTCTTAAATTTTAATTAAGAGTTTTAATAGAAATCTAAACTTCTTTAGTATTAATTTCAACTCTATCATCATCTTGAATTTCTTATTGTTTAAAGATTATAATATTTCAATTATCATATTATTATATGAGAAATATTTTTTTTTAAGTATTATTCTTTAAATTCACTTTTAGAATCTTCTTTTTTAATTTATCTTTTTCAGAACTTGAATTATTAAATATAGAGTTTTCTTTATCACTATAAATAAATTTAATTAATACTTTTCTTTTTTAATTATTATATTCAAAAATAAGAAGTTCTTTTTTAATATTAATATTAACTTTAATTTTATTTAAAAAGTTTATTCTTATAATTACTAATATATTTTGACTTTAATAATATTTAAATTATAATTTTAATAATATTTAAAAATAGATTATTAATAGCTTCAAGAAATTATTTTAATACTTTATTTATATTAGATATAAATATATTTGAGCTATATTAAATCTTCAATTCTATATCTTTTATAAAGTTATATATAGTAATATATTTAGAGATATCAGTATCAATAATTAGATTTATTATATTTTTTTAACTTTAACTTTACATTAAGTAAATATGATTTTAAGTTTTATCTAAATATTATTCTTCTTTTTCTTTTAGATTTGAGTATTATAGCTTGACATATTTCTTTTAATAATTAAGTTTTTTAAGAAGATAAGATCTAAATAAATTAAGTAATAGTTATATTTGCTTTTTATTAAGTCAAATCTTCTAGTATATTATAAGATTCAGTCATAATAATAAATATAGATAAAGTAATTTTATCTTTTTTTTTGCAAATAGTTTTTTTTACTAATTTTCTTATTAAGTATTTTGAATAGTTTAGTATTATTTATATTCTGATCAAGAATAACTTTAAAAGTATCTTTTAGTTTTTCTTTTTTATTAATATTTGATTTCTTATTATCTTTAATAACTTCTTTCTGAAGTTAATCTATAGGTTAAATTTCATAAGAAGTGATTCTTGAATTTTTAATCTTTCTATCAGTAATCAAGTATTTATAAGTATCAAGTAATAAATTTATATTGTTTGATTTAATAATTAATATCTGAATATCATTTGTAAAAGCCTATATTTGAGTTAATAATACTATTTGAATATTATTTATATTTTGATTATTTTTAGAATTTGATTAATTTAATAATATATTATTTTATTACTAATTATTTTTATTTGTTTTTTGATAATTATAAAATTATTCTGATTATTCTTATATGATTATAGCTAAGAATAGTTTGAATAAATATAATCTGACTCATTACAATTATAGCAAATAAAAATAGGCTTAGAATTTTGATTATTAGAATAATAATCAGAATTATTTTTATTATAGTTTGATTTTTTTATTAGATTTTATATTTTTTATTTTCTAGTTGAGTTTTTATGTTATTATTAAGATAATTTAAATTATCTTGGATTTGAGATTGATAATATTTATAAATTAAAATATTTGTATTAGCTTTTTTTATATTTTTTATAACTTGTACTATTATTATAATAAAATAAAATTCTCTAATTCTATAATCTTTTTTTAATTATATAAAATTTTATTTTTTTATAATTTATAATTTATTATATAATTATTCTTATTTTTTTATAATTATACATTTATTTCTTTTATTATATTTATCTCTTATAATTATATTTCTATTTTAAATATTATATCTTATTCTTTTAATTTAAGATCTATATTTTTGATTTATATATCATATATTTCTTATATACTTAATAAAATAAAATACTTAAAAATTCTTTAATTTTTGATAAAATAATAAAATATCAATATTTATAATATCAATATCTAATAGTTTAGTATATTAAATAAATTATAACTCTTTATAATATTAATATATATATTTAAAAAGTATTAGTTAGTAATATTTTAATAATTTATATATTTAAAAAATATATAAAAAAATTTACTATTCCAGCTTGAAATAAATAGTTTTGGATTGAATTATTTAGAAAAAAAATATAATTAAAAAGATTATTATTATTATAATGATAGTAATCTTTTTAAAATATTTTTTTTAATTATATTAATAATCTTTCTCTCATTCAATTTTGTTTTTTTAATTATATAAAGTTAATTTTAATTTGAATATATAATATTATATTAATTTTTAATTTTTAATATTATTTTATATTTTGGAAAGTATAAGATCTTTATTACAAATAAGCTATACTTTTTATTTTATTATTTTTAAGAATAGAAGATCTTTACTATAAATAAGCCATATCCTCTTTAATTAGTTATTTCATTATTTACTTTAGTTTTTACTTTTGTTTTAATTATAATCTTCTTGATTAATAGTAGATTTACTATTTAATTATCTTAAATCTTGAATTATAATTAATTACTAGTAAGTTAACTCTTTTTTTCATCCTTTTTTTTATAATTAACTATAAGTTCTCAATCAGATTGAGATTTAATAAGTATGATAACTAATCAAGTATATGAGAATACTGATTATTCAATAAAATAGTTATAAGCTTAGCATAATACTTAGAATTATTATCTTGTTAAAATATTTATTTGTCATTAAAAATTCAATTTGCTTTCTCAAATAAATTTTTGATCAGTATTTTATAATATAATTTATCATTTATAATTTTTATAAAAGTTTTAAATTCAATAATTTTCTTCATGTAGAATACTTTTCATACATATATTTTAAATAAATATTTCATAATTCCTTGAGTTGGTACTGATTGTTTAGCTTTATAATAAATCTGAACTGTATTTCAAAATATTTAAGAGGTGAATTTATCAGAGAAAATTATAGTATTTTATTATTTTTTTTGATATATTTTTGTCCAGATAAGCTGATATTATTTTGCTAATTTTGTAAAAAAAGAAATTTTTTATGAAATACAAATCTTAAATCTAAGTTCTTGTAGATTTTGCCAAATTATTTATGATATTATATTTAAATTGGAATAAGTATTATTAAGAGTTTCTGATATCTTCTTGCTTATTATATTTTTTTTTAGTCACAATTTATTCAAGATATTTTTATTCTTCAAGATATTTCTATTATTCAAGATGCTTTTATTATTCAAGACTAAGTTTTTTTGAATAATCTGAATATTAGTCTTGCTTTAAATTATTTATTTTAGTAAGCTTAGCAATCTATTTATATAATATTTTGATAGAAAATCCAGTTATTCTTTAAAGTTTAGTAATTTTCCTATATTTATATTTCTATAATAACTTGACAAAAAAATATCTTCTTATAAGAAAACTCATATATAATGATAATAATAATAAAAATATTTTTTATTCATCTTAATTATATAATAAATATAGCTATAACTAGCTTTAGTATTATTATAATATAAAAAAGATATGGTGATATAATTTCTAAAATAAAAAGAATTATCACTTTTTTCTGTCATTACTATATATATTTTTATATATATATCTTAATTATTTAAATTTGAATTATAATATTACTATAGTAATATAAAATTTCTTTATTAATTTCTGAAAATATAACTAAGATATTAGTAACTAATAATAATATTACTCCTTTTAAAAGTTAAGAAATCTTTATTATAATATTCAAAAAAGTATTCTAATTATCTTATTATTAATAATATCTTTACAAATAACTTTGTCTTTTTTATCAAATTAGTTTAGTACAAGATTATGATATAAAATTCAGAAATATAATTAATTAAGTCACAGATATAAGTGATCTAGATTAAGTTATCTATTTTATAGAAGGATTAAAATCTATTATAAAGATAAAAATTAATTATTAGATATCAAAGATATTAGAAAAAGCTTGAAAATTAATTATATATTATAATATTATAATATATAGACAAGACAGATCTCTAGATCTATCAAGTAAATATAATAATAATTATTATAACTCTCAGAATTAGTATAAAAGTTACTAAAATAATAGTCTAATATTAATAGAACTAGATCAAATAGAAAGTTATTATAATAGCAAAAAGAATAATAATAACTAGAAGAATAATAAATCAAAAGAAATTTATTATAACTATGATAAATTAAATTATTTTATTAAGAATTATTATTTCAAAACAAAAATTAAAATTATAAATATAGAAGATAATATTATTATGATAACATAAATTTTTTTAATTTCATAATTTTTTGAATCTTGAAATTTTAACTAATCAATTGATCTTTAAAAAATATATGAATTTAAATAATATAATTAATATATTAGTTATGAATTTAATTATGATTTAATAATGAATTTGCAATATTTCTATAATAATTTAGCAATACTTCAAGATCATAAATTAGTAATTAGTCTCAAAATTAATAATAGTTCATAAATAATTCAATAATAATTTAGAAATACTTTAAAAATGATCTAGCAATAAATTTAATTTATTTTTATCATTTATTATTTCTTTTTAAAATATTTATTATATCTTTTCATTTTATTTTATTATTTGTATTTTCTTATAACTCATTATATGTATTTTATTAATATAAATAGTTTTAATTTTATAACTTATAATTATTTTTATTATTTAAAAGTATTCAGATATGAGATTTTTAAAAGTATAAAATATACAGATCATATTTATAAGAAAAAGAAATAAATACAAAATATAAATAAATTAATAAAGAATTTCTAATTTAAATTATATATGATTTAACAAAATTAATTAATTTAATTCATATCTTTGAAAAGTAACTAATTATAATCTAATAATTAATAATATAATAAATAATAATATAAATAATAATATATTAGAACAAGTAAAAATATAAAGAATTATTAAGAGAAATATCTAATTAAAAATATTAATTATCTAAATTAATAATATAGATATACATAATAATTATTTGCATAATAATATGCTAAATTTAATATATTAAATATATAATAATTATCTATATATTCAAAATGAAATTGATCTTTATAGAAAAGTAATATAAAGCTAATTTGTAATACAGATAGTACAAAATAAAGATCTAAACTAAAGAAAAATAATCTAATTAAAATTATTATATATCTCTTAACTTAAAGTACAATATTCTTATTATATTCAAGTATGTAATTTTTCAAAGGCATTAATCTTTTTCATAATATTTTTCAAGTTATCAAGAAATTCTTAAATTATATCATAAAAAGAATAATCTGCTTTTTATAAATTATATAAATTATTCTGTATTTATTTTTATTAAAATTTAATAAATTAAAACTAAGATATATGTGTATAAAATATGAATAATATATAATATATAATAAGATGTTAAAGGATAATCTTTATAATAATCATGTCTACTACTATCAAGTTATAAGATTATTTTATTAATAATTATAAATAAGATAAAATATAATATAATTTTATAATTTATAATTGTTTTTATTATTTAAAAGTATTCAGATCTAAGATTTTTAAAAGTATAAAATAAACAGATTATATTTATAAGAAAAAGAAATAAATATAAATTATAAATAAATTAATAAAGAATTTTTAATTTAAATTACATATAGTTTAATATTAACTTAATTTATATCTTTAAAGAACAACTAATTATAATTTAATAATTAATAATATAATAAATAATAATATAAATAATAATATATAAGAATGAATAAAAATATAAAGAATTATTAAAAAAAATATTTAATTAAAAATATTAATTATCTAAATTAATAATATAAATATATATAATAATTATATACAGTGGCAATCAAAAATAATGTAACGCTTAAATTTTTTACTAATTATAATTAGTAAAAAATTTAAGCATTGTATTATTTTTGATTGCCACTATATATGACAATATACTAAATCCAATATATTAAATATATAATAATTATCTGTATATCCAGAATAAAATTAATCTTTATAGAAAAATTAATATAAAGCTAATTTGTAATATAGATAGTATAAAATAAAGATCTAAATTAAAGAAAGATAATTTATTATAAATATAATAAAAATATTATACTTTAAATAGAAAAATATATAATAAGTTTGATTAAATTATATTTTTTTTAGTTTAAATTTTTATTTTATATTTTTTATATTATATTTTATCTTTTATATTATTATTTAAAAAATTAATTTACTTTGAATATATAAATAATTAATATATATATCAGAAAATTTTTGAAAGCATAGTTTTGTACAAATTTTTAGGTTCAAAATCTGCACAAAACTTTGAATCTGATGATAATTGATAAAGAAAAAAAATTAAAAAATTTGTGCAGATCTGTAATAAAATATAGATTTGCATAGATTTTTTAATTATTTTTTTAAAATTTTATACAAAACTTCACAATATCAATTTCAAGTAGCAATAATAATTTCAAGTAACTGTAGCAATAGCAATTTCAAGTAACTATAGAATTCAAAGGTTAAACAATAGTAAAGATATTTATTTTATTATAAATTTTATATATATAATAAAATACAAATTTAAAGAAAACTATATAAGTTTGCAATTCAAGTCAGTGATCTTTTGAATAAAAAATTAATTTTTTTAAAGATTTTAAAGAAATAAATTATAAAGAATATTAAAGAAACTTACAAAATTATCATAGTCATCATCTTTCTCATCATCATCTTCAATCATATTTTCAGCTCATAACTTTTGGCATTTTTTTTTTATTACTTACTTCATCTCTTTGGTTTCTTTTTTCACTATCTTTATCATTATTTTTGGTATTGTTGACTGGTTATTTTCTATAGCTTACTAAATATCCATTATATGAATGATTTTTAATGCAAACTTTAAGCAAATTTAAAGTATTACTTATTATAAATATGTGTATATACCTTGTTACTAACCTATTTTTATATTTGATTCCTGAACTTGACAGATTGAGGAGAATATCACAGATAGCTAGAACAAATATGCAGTATATCAATGGTAACACTTTCCCTTTATATTTCTTAAATATTATATAACTAATATTTGTGAGTAATTTATTATTTTAGAAGAGATTTTTATATACAGATTGTATTTTCTCACTTCTCTTCACTTGATAAGCCAGATAGTAGATATGTTATTATCAATTCTTATTAACTTCTCTTTGTCAAATATTAAAAAGATAATATTTCAAATAACAGAAATGTAGTTATTACATTTACTATAATATTTTGCTCTTATCTAAAATTATCAAATAAAAATAATTAGTAAAAAATTTATAGATTTATATAATTTATGATAAATCTAATGAATATATTTCTTCATAAATATAAATATTTACATATTATAATTCAGACTATCAATATAATCTTTAGCATTTTCTGCTAAATATTTCTCTAATATTTGTTGATATTTCTTGAGGATTGAAAAGAGAATTATAGAAATCAACTTCTTGACTATCTTCTTGTATACTTGCTATATAAAATAATAGAAAAAAGACTTTAGTAGATCTTGCAGATTGATTTTTGACTTTGAAAATAATTAAAGATAAGTACTTTTCAGAATATTTTGGATAGTTCATTAGTAATAACTAATTTTTTAATTAATTTGATTTGTTTTTGTGCTTGATCATCTAAAAATTGATAAAGATAATATATACTATCAATTTTTTTGTTTAGAATATTTATTATATACTTGAATTCTTCATAGATTAAAATCTTTCATTATTTGATGCTTGAATAGGTAAAAATTGAGTTGATGATAAAGAATGTCTAATATTATTAATCTTTATATTATTATTAAATGATGAATAATTAGATAGAGCAAATTAATGTATAAAAGAATAAGATGATAGAAGAGAAGAAATCACGATAAGTTCTATAATTTCTTTATGTTTACTTTTATTATCTATTATATATAATAGAAAGAAATTAGCAAAAATATTTATAATATCTCTGTATAGTTTTTTAAAGATATCAGTTTACTAACCTGATAAAGATGAAGCAACAGGTGAAGTAGCAGATAAAGTAGCAGAAGAAGCAACAGGTGAAGTAGCAGATAAAACAACAGATAAAAAAACAGATTGTGAAAATAAAGCAATAGATATAGAAGAAAATGGAGTTAATTATCAGAATTTTGGACCTATTAAAGTAAGATTAAGAAATTTAATTAGAAAATTCTTATAATTTTTACAGTCACAAAAAATTTTATAAGATCTTGCTCACTTTTCATAATTATATAACTGAATAGATCTTTTATTTGATCAAAAGTCTGTATTTCTAGTTTTTTGTATTAAATGACATTATATTAGTTAATTTTGAAGAATCATTTTTAGAAGATTTCTTATATTGTCTTGATGATCTGCAAAAATATTTGAATATAATTATTAAAAAATAATAATAGTAAATAAAAAAGAAATGTAATAGTGAATGAAGTAATAAAAAAAATTTATGACATACTTTATCTGTTCTTATCAATACTATATTAATATTATATTAATATTATGATACTAGCCATTATTTATATAACTTTAATAAATTAATATTTGTTATATGAAGAAAAAACTTATTTATTGATGATAATAATATCTCTAAAATACAGAAAATCTTTCTAAATACATCACAAGAAGTTCAGAAGTTAGTCTTTAAAATGCATTTAGGAAGATTTCTATACTTGAAAATAAATTAAAGTTTTATTTCTTTTCAATTAATATATAAATTTACTTAACTTCTAATAAAAATCTGTTATTCAATATCTAAATATTATTGTCAAATTTGCAAATGGTATTTTATAACTTCCAATAGACTAATATAATATACCAATATAGTATATTATGGAAGAAGAACTATTTCTTGATCAACAGGTCATATCTTGCAAAGATCACAATCATCTCAGTCAATATAAAGACCAGAGCATGATGTAAATTTGTGGAATATGCTGATTACAAGATTATCTCTTCTGATAATATTGATAGAATGTAATAAAATGATAATATTATCTCTAAATATTGAAGAAGAAATAATATTATCTATGGAAGTTGCTGAAAAAATAATATTATCTGTGAAAGTTGCTAAAGAGATTTCAAAAGAAAGTTCTGAAGAATCACTACTAATAGATACTAATACTAGCTTTGATTCTAAAGATTTTCAAGATATAACTTTAAATGATATTTTAGAAACTATTAAAGAAAAAATTAAACTGAAATGCTTAGCATAATAGCCTAATGATATTTATCATAACTTTATGAAATTGGTAATAAAGAATAATATTTTGAACAAGATCAGGAATAAAATAATTAAATTCTTTAATAAGCATAATAATCTGAAAGAATTATCATTATCAAAATTCATAAAAAGTGAAAAAGATTATCTTAATCAAATAAAATTATCTTTGATCAACTTCAAAGAAAAGATTATTGGAACTTTCTCTAATATTACTTTTACTCTCTATTATCATCCAATTTTTTAAGCTATTTAAATGCTTCTATAATAACTAGGAATAACAAATAATTTTAACTAACAGAATATTCTAAAAAAGAAGAAGATAATAAGTTTTTAATTATTGTAATATTATTAATAAAATTAATAAATCAGTAAATATTAAGTAATTATCAGGAAAATGAAGTTAAAATAAGAGTATTTAGAGAATAGTATGAATATGATTGGTGGCATGAGACTAAAAAGATACTTCTTCTATTATACTATTTATTATCAATTATTCTATATTTGAATGCTACTATCTTTAATAATCTCAGCAAGACATCAGAATATTCTATATTTTTAACACTTAATAACTTCTCAAATTGGCTTTGAAATAAACCAGAAGTTAAAGTTCTTTTGAGTTTTTTACCCAAAATCCAAGACTTAATAATAAAAATCACTAAAGATTTTTAAAGCTTGCAATATGAAGTATATCACAAGTGCTTTAAAATTATGCTTGGTCTTCTAGTGAAAAAACCTAATGAATTATATTTTAAAGTATAGGAGTAACCAGTAATTTTGCAGTATATATTTCATCTTTCTTATGAACACACTTGAAGTTGATGATATGATTACAATATATAAATTAGCAAGATGCAAAATATTATATCACATCTGCATAATTCTGTAAGATAATCTTAATAATATGAATCTTGCATCAGAGGATTCAAATCTTAGAATACCAAAAAATATATAACAGATTATAAATAAAGATTGAGACAAGAATTTTTCTATATATAATATTGAAAATACATTCTAAAAATTCTCATGAGTGTTTGAATACTAATTCTTCTATAATTATTTTTAAATAATTTTGAGTTATAATTAAATAAAAATTATTAAATTATTATAAAAACTTAAATATTTATAAAGCTTGCATATTTGATCATATATATCATATTAATCTTGGTCTCTTTAAATACTAAATAAACTTCATCCAAAATATTTTGAAGGAAGTTGGAGAAATAGAATTACTAAATAACTTTAATAATTACCTCTGTCAAATTTCTCACTTTTTTGGATTAAAGTTATTTAATAAATTGAATTAAATAAAAGTGATGACAGTCACAGACTATCAACATATTATGAAAATTACTCTTTTCATATTAGACAATATCTTTAACATATGGAATAATATAACCTGTAATGAACTCTGCATGCTTTATGCAAAGTTCAGTAGGATATATATAATGAGTAAATAAGAGTTGTTTATTAAAAATAATTTAAATGAATTTGAGATAAAATAAAGCAAAATCAATTAAACTTTAAAGAACTGATAATGAACTTTGAAAATGGATACAGATTTTCATTACCAACTGGTTAACTGAATTTAAGAGAATCTTTTCATTATTATTCACTATGAAATATAGTTTTTCTAAATTATATAGTTGATATTATCATATGATTCTGATAATTTGTAAATATAATATCTTAAATAATCTCTTAATAAAAATATATAAAATACTTTACAAGTTAATGTGAAAAATCTATATTAATCATTAATAAAAAATACTGTGTAGCAGATAGTAAATATAATAAGTCAAGTATATTAATTATAATTAATTTATTATAAATTCTAAACTATACTTACAGGTAAAGCACAAAGAATTAGCTTTAATAATAGGTAAGATAATTTATCATAAAACTATGAGATTTGGCAAGGTATTATAGGAATTATCTTTAGATGCTATTGAAGCAAAAATAAGTTTATTGAAAAATTTGAAGAGTTTACTGCATTCAAACTTTATTGAAGGATTATTATATATAATCATTATATTAAATATATTTCTCAATATATTATTATAAGAGTTTGAAAGTGAAGACTTTTATATAAAAATTTATAATGCAGTTCATTTGAAAAGTAATAAAATTCTGAAAAGATCTGGAAATTTTCATGATAAAGAGTGATTTAGTAATATTACAATAACTTCAGCTAAAGTTCAAAGTCATTATAGATCAGATGAAGATGCTTGATATGAAAAGATAAATATAACTTGAAGAATAATAAAATGTAATTTCAAATTTAGCAATTTTAAATAAATTAACCTTTATATTTTCTTTTAAAAGATACTACTCTTTCTATAATTTTTTCAAGAATCAGTAAAGGATCTATATAATCTTATTATAATTTATTGATATAATATTATGTCAAATGAGCCAGAAAAATATAGTTACTCTTATTTATATTATACCAAAGAGTATAATATAATTCTAATAGAATCTATAGATCAAGAAATACATATTATGCTAAGATTTGACAAAAAAAATCTTTTTTTGTTAAATAAATATATATTTTGAAAAATTAATAGGCAAAGAATTTTAAAGTTAAATTTGTACCTGTAGTAAATTTCAAAGAAAAAAAATGCATATAATCAATCTATTTATTATTTATTTATTTAATTTCTGTCTAAAGAACTATAATAATCTGTAATTATGTTAATAATTACAGTTTCTTTAGATTATACTTCTTTAAAATTTTTTATTTTTAGAGTTCAGCACAGATTTTGAATTGGTATAATCAAAAAATTAGTAATAATTAGCATATTTACTAATCATTACTAATCTAATATCTATTAAATTTATCAATATTATAGTATAAATAATTATAAATGAGTTATATTGAAGTATATTAAATATATCAAAGAATATTGAAAAATATCAGAGTATATAAAAAAATATTAAAAGATATAGAAAAATATTAAAAGATATTGTTACAGTAGTAACATAAAATTCCTTAATTCCTTAATTTTTTCTTGGTTATGAAATATTATATTTTATTATAATTTCATTTATTTTATTATTATTTCTATTTTTCTATATTATTTATCACTATATTTATTATCACGTTTCTATTTTTAACACTATATTTTATTTTTGGGATCTACATTTTTATCTTGTAATATAATATTTATATATATAGTAGAATAGTATAATAGAAGATTATTTTTAATTTTGATGAAATAGTTATATTGGATGATAATCTTAAACATCTTTTCATGTTCTTTGATATTCTTTGACATTCTCTCTCATTCTTTCACATCTTTCCACATCTTTTAATATCTTTTCATATATTCTGATATTCTTCAATATTCTTTAATATCTTTCAATGTACTTTGATGTAATCTATATATATTTATTTATATTATAATACTTTAATTATCTCTTGTATATTAGATAGTATTAGCTAGTAATACTATAATAATTTTGTATCTGAAAAATATATAAAAGGATCCGCTATCCTAGCTTAAAATAAACAGTTTTGAAAAGAATTATTTGGAACATATAAAATAAATTATATTAGTATCTTTTCTTGATTTTGAAGAATCATTTGAAAAATATAATTATATATTAGTACACTTTCTTTTGCTCAGTTTTATTTCTTTAACCATATAAAGTTGATTTTGGATTTTTGAATTATAATATTATATTGATTTTTGATTTTTGATATTGTTTTGAGAGTAGAAGATCTCTACTTTAAAGAAGTCATACTTTTGTTTTATTTCTTTTATTATTTTTGAGAGTAGATGACCTCCATTATAAATAAGCCATACATTTTTATTTATTTAGTTATTTAATTTTTGTATTATAATTTTTATCTTTACTTTAGTTATAGCCTTCTTTGATTAATAGTTTGCTATTTAATCAATTCAAATCTGGAATTATATTAATTATTAGTGGCTTCACTTAGTCAAACTTTATAATTTTATTGATTTATTTTAATTCTTTCTTTACTTTATTACCTTTTATTAAGACAATATTTGTAGATATTGGTACAGGCTTTAGAAATCTTTGTCATTATTGAAAATATAGTCTAGTTCCTCTCTTATTATCTTTAATTATTTTAGTCTCTCCTAACTCTATATCGTTAGGATGAATTCAAGTGATAACTCACTTATCAATTTGTCATAACATATTTTTGGTGCTCTCTCTGTGAAGAAAAACTTTCTCCACATCACTTTTTCTATTTATATATTTTTTTATATTTCTTTAATTGTACCCTTTTTCTTCTTTATCCATAATTGATAAATATTTGAGTCTTGAGTTTTCATGACCAATTATTATTCTTTTATTGGATTGCCTATTAATTATCATCTTAAGACACATCAGATTCTTAATTACCCTATTAAAATATCTCTTCAAGACTTTTGCTCTTATTATCATCCTCTTCAATCAAATTTATCATTATAATTTTTCACTTTTCGCTTATTCACAAAATATATTAGAGTAATATCAATCAATCAAATCACATATCTATTATTTCAAGAATTAATTCAACTTGATCTCAGCGAAATATACATAAGCTAATTGAAATAAAGAATAGTATAACTAGTAAACACCTTTATCTTTGATCACATCAATACTCAAGAACAACTTAATTTAATTGAATAATTTTATAAACAGTTCATTCATCAAGACTTTACTTTTCAACCAAAAACTCTATCTGTTAATAGTAATATTAACAGATACTATTTTAAAACTAAAAATTCAGAAGATTCACCAACATCCCCAGAATAATTTATAGTAACTCCAGATCCAGAAGAAACTAGTAATTCTTCAGAAGAAGATAACCAAACAGAATCAGAGGAAAATAATAGCATATACCCAGTATCAATCAAAAATAATTCAGATTCAGAAGAAGAATCTGATCAGAATATCATGGTACAAAACCAACTTCAGGATTTGGATAGACTTATTATCACTCTTGGAGCTTTGACTAATAGTATGGCTACACAAAATAATAGGCTAATAGAGAAGATTATTATTCCTATTAGAAAATACAGAGGAAATAATCAAGATTCAACAGAATGGTTAAAAAAATTCAATATTACTGCTCAAGCAAATGGAATTACTACTACCAGAAAAATATAACTTGTAAGAGCATACCTAGAAGATGCTGCTATTTTATGATATAATAAAAGAAGCTGTGATAATGCTATCAGACTAATAGCATGGAATGATAATAATGATTAAAATCATAGTTTCTGTCATCAATTTGTCACTCGCTTTAGAACTAGAAAAAAAATTGACTAATAGCAGGATAAGATTAAACCCTATAACAGACTGGTACTGTAGAAGAATACACTAATAAATTTATTAATCTACTTCATAAAGTAGACCCTGATAATGTATATCCAGAAGAATACAAAATTCAACTTTACAGAAGATGTCTTAAACCAGAGATCCAGAAATGGATACAGATCTCTGCCAATGGAACTTTCTTAAATATAGTTCAAGTTGCAAAGAATATAAAAAAAGCTGATGCAGATATGCCAATCTGAGGATATAATCAATCTCAGATCCAGGATAATACAACATTAAATACTATATTGGTAGTACTTCAAGATCTTAATCAACATATAGAAAGTATTGAAATCAATAAAGGACCTAATTATAACAGAAATAGTTCAAGTTATAGATCTAATAATCAAAATTCCAAACCAGTTTCAACTTGCTATAATTATGATAAGCCAGATCATATTCATCCTAATTGTTCTCAACTACAATCTTATCAAAATAATCAAAACAACTTTGGAAATAATTACCAGAGAACTAATAGAAATAATTAGTAATAAAATAATGTGCCACCAAATTAGGCAAATACTAGCAATAGTCAAAATACAAATAATAATCAGAATGCATTATTAGCCTAAATACAAGCTCTCACTGATAGTATTTAGACATTAACTGCCAAATCTGATAACGTAAATTCATTACTTGGTACACATGAATACTTGGCTGTTGAAAGAAAGACTAGAAATTCCAGAACTACTTCTTATAGAACTAGACCTGTAGATTGATCCCATAAAGAAGTAATTAATGAAAATAGGGAATCAAATGATAATGAAGAAGAAGAATAAGAAGATACTCCTGAAATTATTCTTGATCAGGATATGAATAATGCTAGATCTTCTAAAACTTTTGAAGAAGAATTCACCAAAAAGATTATACGTAAAAAAAGAGTAAAATTGCTTTACCAGTACTTGCTACTATAGCTGAATCTTATGATATTCTAGAAGATTTGACTCAACAGAAAGCAAATATAACTGTTGCTCAACTTATTCAGGCATCATCATCACAAAGAACTTAATTATCAAAAGAAATACGCTAAGCTACAATACTCAAGCTGAAAAGAAAAAAAAGAGTATTACTTAGACAAAAGCTCAAAACTACATCTGTCTGGTTTGAAGCAAAAGTTGGAAAGAATATTATTGACTTAATCATTGATACTGATGCCTCTGCATATGTCACTATATATAACTTTATTAAAGACTTAGGATTAAAAATTTAATGTAGTTCAAATATTTTAATGTTTGATATAAATGGTATATTTAAATAACCTCTTTGAACTATTAATAATCTACTCTTAAATATTGATGGAATCATAATTCTTACTGAAGTAGATATTACTGAAGCAAAAACATATTCAGTAATTGTTGGAATGGACTTTTTAAATAAGATCAAAGTCAACATTGATATCAGAAAAGAACTTATAACTTTTGAATACGATAATTAAAAAGAAAAAGTGCTTATTAAATTTATCCATAGTGATAGAGAAAAACTAATATTTGATGATATAATTTCTGAAGAAGATGAATCAGATGAAGATTTAGAAAGTGAGTTTGAAAAATAATACTTGGAAAAGAAGACTTTTCTCATGTGGCAACATGATGATTAGAATACTGTAAACTCTGAATAACAAGAATTTCAAGATGATGATAGTGTTAAAATCATCACAACAGAAGCCTGGACCCCTGTTGAAACTTCAAAGTGAAATTTAAAGAATATTGACTTTGGAGATATATCTTCATCAATTATCCAAAGTGTTAGAAGAACTTATGAAGTACAAGCTTATCAGGAAGGAATCAAAATTAAATGGAAGAAATATATATGGGAAGATTTCAGATGACTTGATAAAAGTTTACTCAATCTTATAATTAGAATAACTGATAGTCATTTGATTGGCAAGGATCCAATAGTTAATGTTAGTATCATCAAAATCTCTTTATGCCTAATCACTAATATCATCAATGCTATAATGAACTTGTTACTTGGATAATAATCAAAATTCACAAACCTTTCTGCACTGAAGTAAAAACTAATAAAAATTAGACTGATGAAGTTGAATAAGAACTCTTCGTTAATAAAAGAGTCAAGAAAAGTTTCAGTATATATCAAGCTGCTGCATAATAAATTTATCTCAACTTGCAAATTGAGAGATGTCATGAATGTGAAAAATATATTGACAAATATTATACTGGAACATATTTCAAAATGAATAGAGAAAAAGCAGTTGCCTGTGATAACTATATTAGAGAAAAATAATTGAATCTTTCTGCCTGTTCTCAATGTGATGAACAGAATGAACCAAGAGAAATGTTTATTACTGGAAGCTACCAAAAATAATACTTTTGCACTTATAAACATCAATGTATTTATTGGTTTAATTATAAAGAATGGAAAAAGAATACCAAAACAATTAATAAGCTTAGAGATCAAGGAATACTATTGAAAGTTTATGATGAATGTGATGAAATTGGCAAAGCAATCTTATCTCACTTTATATATGAAGATGATTTTGTTCATGAAATCATTTATGAGAGTTCTGTAAAAGTCTCTGCTGCTGAAATATTTCAATATATTTATCAATAATTCAGTTCTAATCGAAGATAACAACTTGCTCATCTGGATTATATTAATGTGAAACTCTGTCAAGAATGTCTAATTCCTTGTGATGATGACAAATGTGATAATTATGTATAATCTGAACTCTCAGTAAAAGTAGATAAAGAAAAATGTCCTATGACTTTGGAAACAATCTCAGAAGAAGTAGTAACAAATGAATTAATTGAAGAAATTCACTTTACACCTATTTCAACTCAACCTCCTTAACTTGAACTGAATAAAATATATGAAAGATTTAATATTATTTATCAAGCTTTTAATGAACTTTCTCAGCAATTTGATAATTATTAAAGGATGCTCCTGTGAAATAAAATAATAGTTACTATGCAATCAAAATTTATAATAATTAAGACAAAGAAAAATTACCAGAGAAAGCACATCTTAATAATGCTGGATATGATATTTATTATATTGGTAAAGAAGCGATTAGAATACTCTCACATTGAGTTGTATTAGTAGATATATATATTGCTATAGAAATTCCTATAGGAGTTATATGTCAAGTAATATCTTGCTCATCTCTCGCAAAACAAGAAATTAATATTAAAGATAGAACTATTAACTCTGATATACTAGAAATATTAGTATCATTATTCAAAATATTTCAGAAAAAGATTATATTATTGAATCAGATCAGAAAATTACTTAACTTATCTGGTACCTATTGATCAACTTAAATCAGTTTCTACTAGAGAAGAACTTGGACAATCTAGTTGAGGAATAGCTGGATTTGGATCTACTAACTATCAAGAAGTCTATACCTATTTCTTGGAATAAGAACAAGAAAAAAAAGTTATTGAAAAACAAAAACTGACAGCTAAACAAGAATAACTTTTAACTCAACTATTAGAAGATAATGCTAATATATTTGCAACTGAATTACATAAACTTGACCAAAATAATATAATCCAACATGAGATACATACTGAAAATGAATCACCTATTAAATAATAATCTTATATAACTACTCTTCCAGATTAATCATTTATATCAGAAGAAATTAAAAGAATATTAGAAGCAAATATTATTTAACTATCAATTAGTCCTTGGGCTTCACCTATTATTATAGTCTCCAAAAAGAATGAAAAGAAAAGATTTCATGTTGATTACTGAAAAATAAATATTATTACCTGTAAAGATGCATACCCATTATCAAGAATTGATGAAATGATGGATTTTCTTGGAAATGCTCACTGATTTTTATCTATAGACTTAATCTTTGGATACTGATAAATTGAAATGAAAGAAGAAGATAAATCTAAAATCACTTTTATCTCCAGAGAAGGATTATTTGAGTTTAATATTATGCCTTTTGGATTATATAATGCATCAGCCACCTTTCAACATACTATGGATACAGTACTTGGAGAATATAATTGGAATTTTGCCAATGTATACATTAATAACTTAAATGTATTCTCAAAAAATTTTGAAAAACACTTGGATCATCTTAACAAAGTATTTTGTAGAATCAGAAATACTAATTTGAAACTCAATCCAGAAAAGTATAACTTTTACAAAAGAGAACTATTATTTCTTGGACATATAATAACTGAAGAAGAAATTTCTCTTAACCTATTGATAATTCAGAAAATACAAGATTTTCCTCAACCTAGAATAATTAAAGAACTCTGATCATTTCTTGAATTAGCTGGATACTACAGAAAATTTGTTAAAGAATTTTCTCAAATCACTGCACCTCTATTTAAATTACTTCGCAACAAAGAATTATTCATTTGGACTGTAGATCAAGAAGAAGCTTTTCAACAA